>JACDNR010001049.1:0-54132 GCA_013421045.1 Propylea japonica | reverse complement strand
CATGCTAGTTATATGTTGGATTCCCCCTGTATTATTATAATATATATATTTTGCTGACTCCTGTGTTACGATACCAGGAACTATCCCATAGTAGGGGAACACTAGTTACTTGTTATGTTAATTAGATTAGATAAGACATTATTATACTGAATGTCGTGACTTTAACATTGTCCACTTTGGTTAATAATCAATAAAACTTTTTAAAAATCAAAGTTAATTATTTACAAACATAAGTGGCGCAGTCGGTAGGATACCCAAAACATTTTTTTTGACCAAAATCGCAGAGAAAATTGTTTTCGTATCAACGATTAGTTGGGTATTCCGAAATTTTCAACGAACCTTGGCCCCAAAATTGACCAAGTTCAACCCAGTGGTGCAACAAAACCAGCGAGCGGAAGTCAACATCGCGGAAGCTCATAGTTAGGACAAAACACACAAAGTCATCAGCTTTCAGGTGGAGAAATTATAGTTTGGTACGGAGTTTCTGGAACGAAACTGCCTGCTATAATCGCTGTATCCCCTGAAACGGAAGAAAAGAAGAAAGAAGAAATCTTTATGAAGCCAGTAGCGTAAGTTTCACATCCTTTTTTCCCAAAAATCCCATCACCTTATTTTCATTCATAGATATATATAATTTTTTTTGTGAAAACTTGATTATTTTTGTGAATCGATTATACTTCGGTACAAATATATAATAAAATATTCATATGAACGATAATATTAGAGATCGTAGTCCTTTAAGAAGAGAAAACAGACAAGCAATAAGAATGGCAGTTCCACAAGTTCAAAAACATCATATTGATTGCGTACCAGAATACGACGGCAACCCTTCAACTCTAGCTATTTTTATTCAGTCGAGTGAATATCTGATCAATAATTTTCTGATCCGAATAATGCAGCGAATCCACAAAATGAATTTCTTTTGCGAGCTGTAATAGGAAAGCTAACAGGCAGAGCCCTAAA
Source organism: Propylea japonica (assembly GCA_013421045.1). Taxonomy (NCBI): domain Eukaryota; kingdom Metazoa; phylum Arthropoda; class Insecta; order Coleoptera; family Coccinellidae; genus Propylea; species Propylea japonica. The sequence goes on along the minus strand of JACDNR010001049.1, from coordinate 53,169 downwards.
TTTAGTAGGTAGTAGAGGTAATCTCAGAAACTGGTTATCGATTAAAAATTTACTACTTCAGTTCTTCTCAGATCAGCGAGACGAAAACTGTTTAGTGGGAGACTTGATGCATCTAAAACAAGGAAAATTCGAAAACCCTGTAAATTTCGGCTATAGATGTCAGGATCTCCTGAGTTTATTACTGAATAAAATTCAATTAACGGAAGTCGATCCGAATATCAGAGATTTAAAAAGAATTTATATGAAAATCAAGCACGTAATGCGTTCCTTAGAGGTCTTCACTCAAATTTACCTATTAGATTAAGAAATCCACAAAATTTAGAACAAGCTATCTCGTTCACGATAGAGGAACAAAATTTCATGTATGCCAGAGACGAAATTTAACACTCCAACATTCTATCAAGCCTCCGAGTCCTCATTATAAAACTTCTCCCCCTTGGAGACAAAATGTACAGCGTCCATTATATCAAAACTTGAGCCCTGTTAATCAAATACCGTTCACACAAACTCGTCAAAATTAATTCAGCCAAATCACAATAGTCCAAGAAGTGCGCAAATTAGAAATCCCTCACAAATACGGCCACAACCGGTACCTATGGACACGTCCTCAGCTAATACAAGACGAACAGAACGACCCCAAAGTAGAATGAATCAATCTAATAGAATACCAAATCAAAGAAATTTCATCTCCGAAGAACTCTTCCAGCAAGAAATTCAGGGAAGAAACAGAAGAATATAATAGCGATGATTATAATTACGATGACTATTATACAGCAGATCATAGTCAAACTGATCAATATGAATTCACTGAATACGAAAATGATCAATATTCCGATTTAGCGAATGAAAATTTTCAGTTCCCACAAATTCACCAGCAACAAACTTAATAAATATTTCAATATAAATACTCCTTCCTTACCATTCATAAAAATTCCAGGAGTTGGTTTTAAATTTATGATTGATACTGGAAGTTCAAGAACTCTAATCAGTCCTCGGATAGTGGATAAATACTATCAGAAATATATTAAATATGCTCCATTCAAAATAAAACAGCTCATAATACCACAGTTCATGAATATGTTGCAAATATACCACTTCCAAAAATTTTCAAAACTAGAGAATATTTTAACTTTCACATTTTCGAGTTCAACGATGAATATGACGGATTAATAGGGATGGATTTATTGACTCATTTAGGCGCAAATATCGATTTAAAGAAAAACGTACTTTATACAAAGAACGGACCTATTCCTTTATATTTCAAGAAAAAATCTTACTCATACGTCTTACCACCTAGGTCTCAAAAAGTAATAAAAGTACCCATAAATTCGAATGAAGTTAATCAAGGTATTGTGGAATACATCAAACTAAGAGAAGGTATCGAAATTCCACAATGTCTAGTCAAAATAGAAAATGATGAAGCATACCTAACAGTAACAAATAGCAATGAAGGAGAAGAACATATTATAATAAATCCTATACAAATTGTCGAAATTAATGAGTCCAATATAACCCCGATATCGATTCCATCAGATGACATCGAAACCGATAACCTTTTGAAAGAAAATATGAAAAATCTCAGGTTAGAACATCTAAATAAAGAAGAAAAAGACGCTATCCGAAAAATCTGTTTCGAATACAGAGACATTTTTCACTGTAAAAAGTTACCTTTGAGTTTCACTAATGTAGTTAAACATGAAATCAGAACTGTAGATGAAACTCCAATTTTCCAAAAGGCTTATAGAATGCCAGAAACGCAAAAGAGAGAGGTCGAAAATCAGGTCAAAGAACTTTTGAAGAACGGCATAATTCAACCCTCTACTAGTCCGTGGAGCAGTCCAGTCGTCGTTGTTCCAAAGAAAGTCGATGCATCTGGACAACAAAAATATCGTTTATGTGTTGATTATAGATTACTTAACAAAAAAAGCATTGATGATCAATACCCTCTCCCGAACATCAGTGATGTATTAGACAAACTCGGAAAATGTAAATATTTTTCTACACTTGACTTAGCATCAGGATACCATCAAATCGAAATGCACCCTAGAGATATTCCCAAAACAGCTTTTTCTACGGAACGAGGTCATTATGAATATAAAAGACTTCCTTTTGGACTAAAAAATGCACCACGAACATTTCAAAGAGTAATGGATAATATTCTTAGAGGTATAATGAATGAATGTTGCTTAGTTTATTTAGATGATATAATAATATTTTCAACATCACTCCAAGAACACATAGAAAAACTGCGTAAAGTTTTTGATCGTATTAGAGAAGCAAATTTGAAGATTCAAATGGATAAATCTGAATTCTTAAAAAAAGAAGTTCAATTCTTAGGTCACATCATAACACCAGAAGGTCTTAAACCTAACCCTCTAAAAATTGATGCAATTTTACGATACCCAGTTCCCAAAACACCAACTGAGTTGAAAGGATTTCTCGGACTCACAGGATATTATCGCAAGTTTATAAGGGACTATGCCAAAATTACAAAATCATTAACCGTTTGTTTGAAAAAAGGAAGAAAAATAGTTCATTCGGAAGAATTCATGAAATCGTTCAACAAATGTAAGGAAATACTCACTAATCCTCCAGTTTTGCAATACCCGGATTTTAGTAAAAATTTTATAGTCACTACGGATGCATCAAATGTAGCCATCGGCGCTATCTTATCACAGGGACCCATTGGTTCAGACAGACCAATATGTTACGCATCAAGAACTCTTAATCAATCGGAAGAACGCTACAGCACTATTGAAAAAGAACTTCTAGCAGTAGTCTGGGCAGTTAAATACTTTAGACCCTACATATATGGTAGAAAATTCATAATATGTACCGATCACCGGCCTTTAATTTGGCTCGATAAACTTAAGGAACCAAATTCAAAATTACATAGATGGAAAATACGATTAGAAGAATATGACTACGAACTTGCCTACAAAAAAGGGTCAATAAACAGAAATGCCGACGCACTATCAAGAATTCAATTGAACCCTATTGACACAGATTCTCTAATAAATAACGTGGACGAAAACGAAATCGATAAATATTAGAAGACGCATCGTCAATCGAAATGTCTGATTCAGAATTAGATGCAATACTAGAAAAACTGGATACCACAGAACAAGGTAATGATAAACAGTCAGAAAGGAGTCAAGACACCATACATTCTTCAAATACGGAGACAGAAAACTCATCACCGATAAAAATATCGAACGATATAATTGACTCTAAACCTAATCAATATTTTATTCAGGAAATATATAACAACCCAAAACCTGTGAGAAAAGAATCAGTGGGAAACATAAAAAAATTCTACGTACAGATAACTAGCTCGAATAACGAATCTGAGATCACACGATTCCTGAAAGAATACACAGCAGATAAGAAAAGATATTATTTCCACTTCGAATCCGAGAATATGTTTAGAAATTTTAGCAACGTTGTTAACAAGTTGTTCAACAGAAACGGCCCAGAGATCATATATTGCACTGAAAGAAGAGAAGTAATTCAAGACGAAGAGCTTATCATTCAGGCGATAAAATTCCAACACGAAGGAAAAACAAATCACCGAGGTGTAAATGAGACATTGAGGCAACTTCAGCGGAAATATTTCTTTCCATCAATGAAAGAACGCGTTTCGAACTACATAGCGAACTGCGAAATTTGTAAAAAAAATAAATACGAAAGAAATCCCCCTAGAATCGAGATGATGCTAACAGACACCCCTTATAGACCTTTTGAAAAAATACATTTAGACATTTATACACTGGAAAATACAAAATTTTTAACAATAATTGACGCATTCACGAAGTTAGGCCAAGCGATAGAACTAAAATCCAAAAACTCGGTAGACATATTCCATGCGTTAATAAATTATTTTTCTTTTTACGGAACACCTTACTCATTAGTTCGGACCAAGGAATGGAATTTTTCGGACATGTTGTAAAAGAACTATTAGAAACACATAAAATAAATATTCATTTCACAACAGCACATCACCCCGATTCGGATGGAATAATTGAGAGATTCCACTCAACAATAGCAGAACATTGTAGAATTTTGAGATCACAATCCAAAGATTCTATAGGAATCATTATGAAATATGCCATCATAGGTTACAACAATTCTATTCATTCTGCAACAAAGCTTACCCCACTTGAACTAACTTTCGGTCATACGAAATTGAAAGATCCTCTAGACATTCTCTACGATAAACAAATGTACAGTGACTATTTACAAAAACATAAGAGAAACTGGCACTAGTATATGATAAAGTAAATGAAAATTTAATTTCCCATAAAAACAAAATTGTCCAAAAAATTAACGAGAATACAAAAAATCCTTTCAAAATTGGCCAAACAGTTTACGAAAAAAGCTATAAATACGCACGTAACAAGAGCGGACCTAAATTTAGCGGACCATTCATTATAACAAAATTTTACCAGGCAATAAAGCCCTCATTCAAAAATTAGAGGGAATAAATCAAAACAAAATGTAGGCCGGACAGTTCATTTGAAAAATCTAAGACAACCTATTATTGCAGGATCATCACCCTCGCAACAATCTGCGGGACCCTCGTCCTAGAATGTACAGAAGTGAAGATATTGAAAATCACGGATAACCCCGGCTTGTTACCCATGAAAAAAGGTTTATCTCAAAATGTTGTGAATCATTGGACACTCATACAAATCATCGATTTATCCAACATAACGTCGGAATTCCATAAATTAATATCTAGTTATCAAAAGATGAATATTTCTTTTCATAATTCAAAACACGGTAAAAATTATTTACAGGAAATTTCCAATCACAAATATATTTTAGATTATAAAATCGACGAAACTCATAAAAAGCTCAGGCAATTAATACCAAACTCCAATAAGAGAGAAAAAAGAGGGCTGATCAATGGATTAGGTTCTATTTGGAAATCAATAACGGGAAATTTAGACCAAAGTGATGCTGATAAATATGACGAAGCCATAAATAATTTGAAAAACTCGCAACAGAAATTGATTGAGGTGGCAGATTCACAGATCAGTTTAACAGAAAATTCCATAAACATTTTTAATAATTCTATGAGCAAGTTGCAGCATAATCAAATACTTTTGGAAAAACAAATCAACCAAATTAATTTCTGGATGAATACATCGACTATAGAGTCGTGGGACGACTCCGATTTCATTATTCTCAACTCAGTAGTTACACATATTACGTTAGCAATCGATATAATTAATGAAATATTGAATGACATAGAAATAGCCATTTCTTTTGCTCATCTGGAAACTCTTCACACATCTATCATTTCGCATGACGATCTAAAAAAGAACTACTTAAGATTCAAACGAAAATAAATGAAAACAAATTACCTTTTTCAGTCGAAGACGAAAATATAATTTTATATTATGTTTGTACAAAGGTTAAGGGATTCATAAGTAATAATCAAGTCAAGTTCATTCTAGAAATTCCACTCACAGAAATAGATGATTACAACTATTATGAATTATTTCCATTACCAATCCTGAAAAATAATCTCTATCAATTATCATTCCCACACAAAAATACCTTTCCTTAAGTGAAACAAAATACGCACTATTCAATAGACCTTGCAAAGAAATTTTTCCTGCTAATTTCCTATGTGAAGAAAGTACAAAACCTATATCAGCGAGCAACCCATGCGAAGTCGAACTATTGAGTGTCACCAAGAACTACACACAATGCAACCCAAAAATAACAAGCCTGAAGGGTTCCAGTATTCATCAACTTTCAACCGATTATTGGATGGTCATTACCACGGAAGAGAAGATCGCCCGAATGAAGTGCGGAAATAATGACGAAAAAACAGTGTTGTGCGGAACATACGTAATTTTCGTTCCTGAAAAGTGTGAAATGAATGTGAACAGACAAATTCTCAAAAACTGGAAACAAAGTTCTTCTAGAGTTAAGATTATTCAACTACCGAACATTAAAATGAATGAAATGAATCATCCAATTGAAAAAATTGATCAAGTTCCTCTAGAATTAGACAATATTGAACTTGATGATATAAGGCATATTGGGCTACAAATAGAACATTCAAAGAAACAAATACTTTCAATAAAAAGCCCAATTTTCCACTATGATAATTTGAGTCTTTATACTTTAATAACATATATAGTACTAGCTATCATTATTTTATTATTTTTAGTCAATAAATGTAACATAAGAAAACCAGAAATAATTCGCACAAAAAGATGTAAAAATAATCCTTTAGAGGATATTGAGCTCAAAAATTAATGTTTTCAAAAATTAAAACCCCAATTTTTCTCTTAAGCGCGGAGGAGTTATATGTTGGATTCCCCCTGTATTATTATAAATATATATTTTGCTGACTCCTGTGTTACGATACCAGGAACTATCCCATAGTAGGGGAACACTAGTTTACTTGTTATGTTAATTAGATTAGATAAGACATTATTATACTGAATGTCGTGACTTTAACATTGTCCACTTTGGTTAATAATCAATAAAACTTTTTAAAAATCAAAGTTAATTATTACAAACATAAGTGCTAAATTTTCGCTAGCCAAGTGTAAGAAATTTCATTGGAATATTGTAAAAAAGAATCTTTATACCAGATATTTCTAAACAGATATCCGATGCGAGTGAAATTTCATTTTGATGCGATTGAATACTGCATGTTCATGAGAATGGATTTTTCACATATTTCATCTTAAAATAATTTTCAGAATATATCACAAGCATGCCTGAGATTTCGTTTCATGTAATTAGATGATCTCTGGTCCCCTACAGAATTTTGAGGTGTGTTAGATTAGGCTTCACCCAATGAACAATGCTCAAAAACCATGCCTAGGGACTTTCCTTATATATCTCGGATTTTAGTTTCATAATTCGGTAAATTTTGGCCTTGTCGACTGGTCAAGTTGAAATTATGCACTTTTCTCGAATACGTAGGACGAAATTGAAACGCTATGCGATGTTAACTCTACAAGGGTTAGAATTTCAACTGGTTGTTGTAACCTAGTTGAGACTACCACACAGCTCAAACTAGTCGTCAACATCGGGCTCCTACCAAATATCAAAACGATTTGATCTCGCTCAACTTGATCTTAACACTGGAATATCAACCACCAACACCACCCAGCCTACAGACGTCCAACTTGGTCGTCAACACGCCGCGTACAACTAAGTCTTTTCAACTAGGTTGATCATCTGTAGGGCGCTTTTTTACGGAAATTAATGGTTAAAACACTTGGTTCCTCAAACTTTTTGTTCCGCCACAAGTATTTCGTTAAATTATTGGAATCCGTCACCTGTAGACGATAAACTATAAAATAGTTTTAACGAATAAACTGACGGAGTCGAAATTAGTTCAACGAAACAATGTTGTGTAAACACATAAATTTCTTTATCATTAACAAAATGAAACTGATTTTCATTGCTTTCCTGGGGTGTGGATTACACCACTGTTTTGCATTATAATTTTTTTTGAAGGATTTTTTTTAGGTATTGTATTTTTTTTTTGAACATTTTTGTTGAATTTTCGAGTTGACGGGGATCCAATTAACTTAGTGGACAAGAAGAACTAACTAAATCATTTGTTTTAGGGACATTATGTTCAGTTTTGAAACGCAGATCCGTTATCTAAAGGACATCGAATCGGTTGGTGAAGTGGCAAGAAAATTCATCGTATTTTTAAATTTTTTTACATTTTTGGGTTTAATTATTTTTTGGGTCAGTGGCGATCCGTCCCCAGAGTTCTCGGAGGATGATTGTTGTAGTGAAAACAATCTTAATGTTCAGGTTGGGAAACCTTGAGTTGCTTTATTGAGAGCGGCAATCTGTGGCGATATTAAAAATTTTCATAGTATGTGTTCTGTAAAGAAGGAAGTGAAATTTTCAACAAAGAAAGTTACTTGAGAAAAGCAACATAATATTATGAAAACTATTGATGTTTTACTATCTGAATTTTTCTGTATGATTGTATTAGCTGTATACGTGGAAAATGGAATTAATTAAAGCACGACTGAAATTCTTGATGAACTATAAAATTAAACATTGATTTTTTTCAATAGTGGAAATAAACTCATACGATATGTACCTAACTTTATTGTTATTCTATTCATCAATCAATTTTTCATTTATGTTTGAAGAATTATAATTAGTTAAAAAAAATATTGATTATTTGGTATTATAATTTATACCTCATCAACGGTTAACTTGAAACAAAAATTTATAATGATAAGGGTAATCAGAAGAAGATACAAAATTAACAATAGTTATTTAATCAACTAGGTTATTAAAGCCAGGACTAATGGTCAAGATATTTTAAAGCGTGAGCAGAGCGAACGCTTCAATAGTTCGAGACCATTAGTGGATCGATTAATAACCGAGTTGATTACAAATTTTTCCGACGATCTCAATATGAATTGTATATGAATTCTTGATTGAAATACATTTTCATTTTGCACAAGGCATAATTGTCATAGTGAAATTGCTATGTATCTATGTTCCAGTAGAGTTTTGTCATTCTCGTAGTGCTTCTGAATACTTATGTACGGTTGCCATGAGAATTGCACATTGAAATGCTAAAGAAATTGAGCATTAAAATGGGTCATTAATGCTCAATTTCGTACACATTAAAATCACCTTTTATTTCGAGGTCGGCGGAAAAGTAAATTATTTTCCTGACTTATTCGAATGACAAACTTTTTTTCTGTGACGGGACAGAAATTGACATTTTATATCTTCGACAGATCCCAATATATAACTTTTTATGAAATTCCTTCTTCCTGTTAAAAAAGTGAGTGTCTCACTTTTTTCTCGGAGAAAAAAATAATTTCGTGAAAAGTTATATTTCTTTAACTATTGAATGGTCGCTATTCCTGTCATAGAAAAAATAGTGTATTTTACACGACAATATCAGATTAGCTCTTGGTTTTTTGTCTGCTCCACTATGCGTCGGAGAGACCACATAACCTCGAGCTAAGATCTGATATTTTTTCCCTTGTATAATAAATAACTATTTTGTTATCAATTATAATTTAATTCGAAAAAGAAATTATTTCTTCAACAAAGTTTTTTTTGATTTTACTCTGACATAATTCTAGATCAAATTTAAGTGGTCAGAAACGAGACGTCTGAATCAATAAATAAATATAGGAACTTATCCAATGAGTTCAAATGTGAAATGAACACATATTGGGTTGGGATTGTGAATAAAAACTCGTGGACCAAATTTGGTACAGATTTGTTCAGATTTTACTTTATTTCGTCATGATAATAAAGTTCATAATTTATTTTTGTTCTCATGTTGAAGTTAAGTCAATTTCAACATAGTCATTATTGTTGTTTCGAATTGAATGCATCAATTAGAAAGAAATATTTTTTTCAAATGTTTTCATGCTGAATTACGAGCAAATTTTATTCAATCAATAAAACGTTATATGTCTATTTGTCTAATATAAAAAAAGAGTCTAAAAGTGACAAACATACAAGGTAGAACGAATCTTTTATCTAATCCTCAGTTGTATTCAAATTGAAAGCATTATGCTGCGCAGCAGTTAGGTCTAAACATCCCCTAACTCAAAAAAATAAATCACACTGAGCTTCATCCAGTTCTATTATCTCGCAATATTGAAATTTATTCTGGAAATTGAAGAAGTTAGCGCAGTCGGTTTTAAGGAAGAGAACGCAAAAATTTATACTCCCAATGCTGGACGGAAAGCGCCCCTTTGTAATTGGAAAAAATGTAAGGTTCCTTCACGGAACCAAGTTTATTATTAAAAAAAATGTTTCTTTATTTCTTCGCGAGATATATTGTTCGTATCGATCAACTGTTGACAGGTCGCAATTCCGTGAAAAAGTGTTAATTTGGGAATTCATTGTTGAATATGCGGAAAACTGGGAAGAAGGAAAACCCAATTTCTTGAAAGAACTTGATAATTCCGTGGGTTTTTTGGCAATTATTTTTAGCTCCTCCTAAATTTTTCCGCTTTGGAGGAAATGATTCTGTTTTTCAGGTCATTGATGCATTTTTTAACTATCAATCAATAAATTTTTTATTTATGAATTTGTTCCTTTATTCATTCAATTAGTTTATCCATTATTCGATATTCATTCATATAATAATCAATTTATATCTTTTTTTCTTTCATTTATTCATCCATTTATTTTTAAATATTTATTCCTAAATCATTTCATTTATACATTGATTCAATTATTTATGCTAGAATTTATTCGTCCATTTTTTCATTAATTTGTTCGTGTATTTTTCAATATTTCAATTATTTATCCGTTCATTCATATTTTCTTTCATTTTCTCTTATTTATTCATATACTTGTTCATTCATTGATTCATTTGTAAATTTAATTTAACTGCTTGAATCCTCAAAAAAAATTCAAACACAAAGAAAAGATGAGACATTGTTTGCACAATGAAAGTGTAGGGAGGGTTATTTATTATATGGAAATAAAGAAAAATATGTAAATGATTTGCGGAAAATGAACTCAAATCCTCAAGAAAAATATAAACACAAAGAAAAGATGAGACATTGTTTGCACAATGAAAGTGTGTGAGTAAATATTTCAACATATTGAAAATGCCCATATCGTGTTCATTTCGAAGTAAACAAATCTGATGAACACGTGTTTTCTGTAGGTGCAATTTAACTCTTTCGGTTTCAATTCTTCCTTTCAATTATTTCATGGAAGTGAAAGAAGAATAGATTTTCCTACGACAGTCTCTTTAGGCTCCTTCAGAAGTATTCCATACCTAAAACAAAAAAATTTAATCGAATCGGACTCGAAATAAAATATTTATGAATTAAAAAACTTTATCGATTTTTTGAGTGGATCGACTATTTTGCCGGTGAGTGTAGTTATTCGATGAGGGGTCCCTAAAACTAAAACATTTTTTTCTTGACTCAAGTTTCGAACCACTGAACTCACAATCTCGTACTTCGTTGTTCTATCAAAAAATAAGCATCGTCAAATTATCCCGTCAGTTGCTTCCACCCTGCAATTCAAGGGCGACCTCAACATACCCCAATTCACTATATTAATCCAGACCCTGGCAATATAAAACTCTTTTTATGTTATGTCCTCAGATACGAGAGGAAACCGAAGAAGTAACTCTTGTTACAAGTCGAAACAGGCCGGCCTACACTACAAAGAAATAAATGGCGAATTCCTTTTTATTTTAGCATTTCTTGTTTCTTCGAGTTGTTCACAACTTTTTACATCGCCCGAAACTTCAGTGCGGAACGTTCGTTAGAGAGTTGGGCCATAAAGATTAACGTGTTATGGCATGTTGGGTTCTTGGACCAGGTGGACGGAACGCTGTTTTTGACGTGTTTTGTGGCTGTTATTTTCGTCTGAGTGTTTCTCGTCGTTTCGCTTCTATTCGCATCAATCATTTCTTTGCGCTGTGTGATTAAGGGAGACTCGAACTGGTGCGTGGCTGCTCGATGTTTTTTGTTTATTGTAAAGGATGATATGATTCGACGTCAGTTCATTTCAGGAATAGGTATTTAATAACTAGTTTCGCAGATGAATTTTTCCATAGTATGTTCTCTTGAGATTGAGAAATGTAAAGTATTTTATTCGATGAGCGGTTATGCAGGTCAAACACACCGCAGACGATTTTGCACCACGAGCCGTCAGGCGAGTGGTGTAATTCATCAAGTGTGTTTGAGCATTACCGCGAATGAATATTACTTCATCCACGACTTCTTCAGTGAAATTCGAATTAATCTGCATTTAAAAAATTTTGAACGGTTGTCAAAAGCATTGACAACATTTCGTCCAACCGTCAAACCTCTGTATTCTGTAGTCGGAATCAAATCAGAGTCTTAATAATCAAATCAAGTAGGTACTTCAGAAATTTACGTTTTCCAAAAATAAATCTGGAATGAATCGCAGTAGAACGTATCTTGATGGATGAAATAGATTTCCGGATCGATTTATTCATTTTTTTTGTGAACAATTTCATTTTCCTAGGTATTTTTATAGCGGGAGTTATGGACGGGGTATTATAACACTCGCTTTTCGGTTCATAGACATGTCTATGGTTGTGTTCTATCTACTATTACACATAGAAATTAGTTTATAGGAGTGAATAAAATAAAATAAAACACACTATTATTGTTTATTATAATCTTGGCTATCGATTTCGGAATTATTCCATCATCAGGCCAGCTGAAAGTATACAAATGTAGAACATATATTTATTTGGTGAGAGTGTGCAACTTACTGTCTGAATTAAAATGAACACAAAACAGTTTATAGTTATTTAATCAACTAGGTTCTTAAAGACAGCGAGTAATGGTCAAGATATTTTAACGCTTTCGCTCCTCTCACGGGTACTAGTTTGAGACCATTAGTCGCTCGATTAATAACCGAGTTGATTACAATATTTTTCCGTCTATCTCGATATGAATTGTGTAGAATTCTTGATTGAAATACATTCTCATTTTGCACAAGACTTACATCTGACATAATAACATTTCTGTATCTATGTTCCAGTAGAGTTTTGACATTTCTCGTAGTGCTACTGAATATTTTGTGAACGGTTACCATGAAGATTGCACATTAAAATAGCATAAATTGAGCATTAAAATGGGTCATTATGATCAATTTCGTACACATTAAAATCACCTTTTATTTCAAGATCGACGAAAAGAAACATCTCAAATGGTCTTTTTTTCTCAGAATTGTTACCATTTTTTGAACTCTAGTTACCATTTTTTGAACTCTAGTCAACTTTAATACCGGTATATCTTTCTGGTAGGAATGTGACATTCTAGGTTATTAAAGACAGTGACTAATGGCCAAGATATTTAAACTCGAGAACCATTAGTCGCTTGATTGAGAACCGAGTGGATGCCAAGATTTTTTCGACGATCTCAACATGAATTGTGTATAAATTCTTGATTCAAATACATTTTCATTTGCAAAAAGACATACATTCGACATATATATTTCTATATTCCAGTAGAGTTTTGGTGTTGTCATTTCTCGTAGTGCTTCTGAAACATTGTGTACCTACGATTGCCATGAGAATTGCACATTTGAAATATGGCATGATTGACCATTAAAATGGGTCATTATTGTCTAATTTCTACACATTAAAATCAACTTCTATTCAAGGTCGGCGAAAAATCATTATTTTGTGTGAATTATAGCATAAAAATTAAAAATGAATTTCAGGAAAATTCGATCTTTAAAAACTGTTCGATATTTCGCGCTGAAATTCAAACTGTATAACAGGGTGTTTCGGAACAAGGTCTTAAAGTCGGGATATCAATCCAATTATTGTTCTGAGATGCGGGGGTGATGAATCTTCAAAAAAGTGTGGTTTTCGAGAATATTTTCGGCACCGTACACGATTTTTCCTTGCTTTTAGTTAATAGAAATTAATTTCACTGATCGAATGTGTTGTGTTGAAATATAAGGGATTTTTTTTTTCAATATTCCGATTGGAATTCTTCATGTTTTGTTGATTTTATGGCCACTAATTTCGTTGAGGCTTAATTTGAGTATCTGCATGTGGCCGCCAAAATTCATTTCGATCGGTTTTTTCTGTCGGAGATATCCAGGAACAAAATTTTGAATGGTCATATTTAATGGATATACCCTGTACGATTTTGCTGGTTGACGAACTTTGCTACGGCATTTTGAAACCGAAAATACCCTGAAAATTTCAAATCTTTCGGACAATCCTTTCGAAAGTTATCGTGTTTGCGAACGGCCCTACGGTTTGAATTGAATTGGACCACGAACACGTTTTCGGTGGGGTGAACTTTATGGTTGAGCCCATTTTGGCTCAAACTTCGAAATTTGCAACACTTGGTCAAAACGATGTAGCACTTAAGTAGAACGAGCGCTAAAAAATGAATAGCCGGATCGAAATGAAAAATGTATCAACCCTAGCTTTCTATTTGACTGAATCATCCGAAATCACTTCAGTTGGAGTGATTTTGATAAATAGAAGACCCCTTTTTCGGACGAATCAATGAAACGATAATGTTTGAAATATAACCAAATAGGAATATGGACGATACTTCGGAAGGAAATTCTAAAAGTTATATGAATTATTTTTACTAGCAATGAGAACCGTGAATTATAATTCAAATCCGCAGTGAATTGCCAACTTGACCAAAAGTTGGGTTCTGTTATTGTTAGATGAACTGAAGTGATTGTGGAAATTAAATGATTTTGTCAGAAAGCAACATCAGTTGGAAGTGATGCGCAACAGTTCAAAATCACAACATTGTCAAATAGAACGCGCATCAACTGATGTTGCATCAGTTTGGAAGTGATGTAGCTTCAAATAGAAAGGGTTAACATAATCTATGATTTCCTTCAAATGTTGTTTGATTTATTTCGTCGCGGATGACACCAATGGGTTGTTGACTTCTTCCAGCCTAAAAGCAACAATTGATCAGTAAATAAAATCGTCTACACCATTATTGATTGGTAAACAGAAAATTGACTATTGCTCAATAAACAAAAGACAGAAGGTGTTATTTTTCGTAGTGATCGTTCATGGTACAAATTCCGCAAACCATAAGGGAGGACATAGCAGTATCAACAGAAACGAAGTTTCTGGGATTGTATTTACATAAACATTTGAAAATGGAGCAAACATGGGAATTATTTGATAAGGAGATTGAATACCGTCATTAACCATAAAGGTTTTGAAGAAACAGAGTCAACTTCTCTACACTCAAAATTGTATATTTCTCCAATTTTCAGTCGCATATGTCTTATGGTGTTATTTTCTGGGAAAGATGCTCGACTGTAGATTCGAGATTTTACATCAGAAGGCAATGCTACTATCCATGCTCAATATGGGATATAGATTTTCTGTAGAGGATTTCATAGACAATCAAATAATGATCTTTGTGGTCCCTATGTCTACCGGGTCTCATTATTCATGCAAACACACACAAATTATTTCAATATCTATATAACGAATAGCAAAACAAACATACAGAACCTTTTCTATATCCTTGTCACACTCTAAGTCTAACTGAGAGTCCCCTTATACATTGAAACACGATTTTTAACGCCCTTCCTAAAGAATGAAGCTTATGACCCAAATCCAAGTATTCAAGAAGACACTGCACGTCCTGCTGATGGATGCGAACCGTATTCTTAGAGGAAATTTTTATTTTTCAAAACAATAAATAAGTGTACCTACACTTTGACTAATTCAATTTTATCTGTAATAATTATTCGAATTGAATATACAGGTTTGGAAATCACATCTGAAAACATACGATTTATACTATGCATCAGACAGAGAATTCCGTCCAGTTGCACAGATGAATAGTTGAGACAATGACGTGCTGCAACACACTGAATTCCGTTGTCTTATTGCAAATTCTAGTCTTATCTCTCTCTTATCGTTGAGAAGAGGTAATGATTCAGTATGGTAGGCAACAGTAATACTTACTTGAATCGAGTATTACGGGCAGCCTGACAAATTAAATAATTCCATATGTGTACTGCAGTTCCCTACCATACTGCGATAAGAGAGAGACAAGACTAGGTTATTGCAATAAGTCAACGGAATTCATTCAGTTACAGCACTTGATTATCTCGACTATCATCTGTGGAACTGGGGGGAAGAATTCTCTGTCTGATTAATTGTTTATCGTATATTTTCGAGGTGAATTTCCAAATCTGTATAAAACTATTACTAACAAAGAAAAATTTAGGCAAGTATCAACGCCCTCTTTTATCGAACCACAAACTCGTAGAACAACCTGATATATAGCCCCAAGACGGGTTATTTCACCCCTGCAACATCGAAGTAACTTTGCAGGGTCCGCCTCACTCCCGAGGAAATAACATAAAAGAAACTCCCCATCAGTACCCTGGATTAGATGTAGTAGAATCGAAGTATGGCAGGATCAGCCCCCACGTCTTCACAACACAATTATTATAGGGTGGAATCTTCGACACGGAACGCAAGAAGTTTCCACTTTATTGCTAATAATTTTCGAAGCCTCAAATAACCGCCCTCAGCTTTTGGTATCCGGGAACCCTCATGGGGAAATGGAGAGTATCAGAAACATTATCAGTTCGCATTTGGAGACTGGGATTGTGGAGGTGGGAAGGAGTTCTCTCGAACTTAGTTGTTGGTGTAGTCTTGATTCGTTCGTTTGGTTGTTCCAGATAATGAATTCAGTGAAATCTTCTGACGAAAATACCTGGGGAATGAAAGATTTCGTTAAGAATGATATTTCAGATTTTTTCTAGATAATCACTACATAGTATAAAACAAAGTCGCTTTCTCTGTCCTATGTCCCTTTGTATCCTTAAATCTTCGAAACTACGCAACGGATTTGATGCGTCTTTTTAATAGATAGAGTGATTCAAGAGGAAGGTTATATGTATAATAACATCCATTAAATAGTGGAAAAGTACTGTTATTTTTGAGGTTTCTAATGTGATGTCGTAAATAATTTCATTTTTCCGCTTACATTGCAAACGCAGGGCTGAACCCTACGAGTTTTATCAAAATAATGTTACTAAGTATGTACACATTGAAAAGGTCTACAGAAAAGTCCGTGATGGTATATAGAAACTATCTTTATGGATAACCCACAATAACTTTTTTTGCCGTGCGAAGCCAGGGCGGGTCGCTAGTAATAAATATCCTGCATATACTTCGAATTCCATACACGTGTGTGTCAGAGTTAGTGAGACGAAAAACAAAATATCTAATTATACTGATTAGGAAATTCACATCTGAAACATACGATATACAATGCATCAGACAGAGAATTTCCGCCTAGTTTCACTGATGAATAGTCGAGATAATCACGTGCTGTAAATGAATGAATTCCGTTGACTTATTGCAACAACCTAGTCTTGTCTCTCTCTTATCGCGGTATGGTAGGAAACCTGCAGTACACGTATAGAATATTCATTTGTCAGGCTGCCCGTAATACTCGATTCAAGTATTTACTGTTACCTACCATACTAAATAAATTATGCTCCTCCCAACGATAAGAGAGAGACAAGACTAGAATATTGCAATAAGACAACGGAATTCAGTGTGTTACAGCACGTCATTGTCTCGACTATTCATCTGTGCAACTGGACGTAATAATTCTCTGTCTGATGCACTGTATATCGTATGTTTCAGATGTGAATTTTTAAACCTATGTATGTAGCACCTTCAAGGGTAAACCGGTTACTAAACCAAAATTTTCTCAAATTGGATTATCAATGCCATTCTTTATGTATGGCGTATTCTAAAAAGAAGCTCACTCTCTCTGTCGAAATTCCTTATAACAAGCTAGATGGCGTTGTTACAAAGCCGATCTTGAATGTTCAGCTAAGTGCAAAACCGTAACTATACAATTGCACCGAGCATGTGAGGAGTGGTGACGAAAGTTCAAGAGAAAGTGTGTTTATTTATTCGAAATAGAACTCGCTGCATCATGAAGCAATTAGGTTTTCGCTATATTAATTGGCGAACAGTTACATTTTGTAACTGAGAGATTTGAAAACTTTGATTGATAATAACATAACTCCACAGACGTAGGTACCTATGTATTATCTTTTTATAACTACATTTCGAATCAATAAGTAATTGGTGAACAATTGATATTGGGTTCTTCATATGTTAAAAATTGGGATTATGTTAATTTTTTAATCTTTTTTTTGAAAGTTGTTCTATACTTGGTAAAGGTACTATATAATCGAAAAATAACTCAAATTCATTTATAATTCTAAACATTTCATTATCGGTAGAAAAATTATCAAAATTATTGCCTATATTGAAAAAAGACCTGAAAAAATAGCGAATTTAATGTTCAATGCCAATTCATGGTTCATCTCATTGAATTATTGATATACTTTTGGGTAGGTGAGTTTTTTACATTTCGCTTCATACGGAAGTAGTTAGGGCTATGTTCGTTCTGGAGCAGAATTGACCTTTGACCTCCCTTAATGGTGTCTGGGTCAGATTAAATGCTGATGACGTCATTGGTGGTGGCGGCATGACAGTAGTGATGACGTCATTGGTGCCAGCAGCCATGACGATGAAAAAGTTTTTGGATGGACGCGGGATATGAACCCGGGAAGTTTGCGTGAGAGTTGGGTCGTTTACCCCCAGCGCTACAGAGGCTATGATAATTTAGGGTGTTTGGTGTTATAAAGCCAGAGTGACGCATGATTGTTCGAGAAGGAATATGTGTTTAGAAGGACTCGCTTCATGTTTTTCATGATTTTGTGTTAAAAATATCCTTATAAAAAAAAATATTCTTGAGTGGTTTACTAAAATAATTTCAGGATGAGATTTTTTATTACATAATGTTAATTATCTACATCGTTCAATACTTTATCTCTATAAAAGTACATACATTCTAAAATTGCATAACTCTGAACACAAGGATAATTCTACAGAAAGCATTTATGAAATCTTCAACAGAATTGTTGTATTTTTTTTCAATCTTTGATGGTGTCTACGAATTTAAAGTAATACAAAGTCATTCGGAGATTTTTCAACATTCAAGACGACTGATAATTATCAGTCTATTCAATTGAGATATCTTATTCAAGTCAACTTCACTGAAATATATGCAGTTTCCCATTTTGTGACGCTAGTAATCATACATTCATATAGGTAAGAAACGAAGGTTACTATACTTTCAACTACCACGTTTCAACTACCTTTCCAAGGTCAAACATTCTTGAGATCAGATTTTAAATGAGAAGACAGGAGAGGTTTGTATTAATAATAAATAATAAAGAAACTACAGTTTTAATTTAATATAGGTACATTATTTGAGTATAGATTATACACAGAATACCATTCTTCTCTATTCTTTGTAGGAGTAGTCTTAATTCTATCCATTTTTTTTTTATTTTATAGTCTAAATTTATATCTAAATCTTCGATTCTTTTTCTAACCAATAATTAGATAAATATAATCTCTCCAAGTTTTCTAACTGTAAAACATAACGAACCTTATCCCTATATATAACCTTTTTAATTCCTATAATAACCAGTTCTGTCTCTTCGGCGATTTCTTCTAATCGATGACAATCTCGGAACTTAATGTTATCTTTTATTTCTTGCATTTTAATGTTGTCAATTTGTTGTATATCTTCGAGTGTAAATGGTATATTCTCCTGATTTTTCCAAACTTCTGTATTAAACTTTAAATGTTATATTTTTGCGAATGAGTTTCCATTATAGCTTGTAACCCCATTTGTAGTTAACTCTACAAACGGTTCTTCTGTAGGCAAACTAATTATTTCCATACTGTTATAAGGAATAACTATGTATCCACCTTTAATAAACTTTTCTCTTTCGTTGTATAATTTAACAAACATATTTTTATACAGTCCTTTTAAATAGTAAACTGCCTTATTTCCATCTTTTTCGGCTAATATTCTACATATGGATATTTCCCCTTTTATTAACGGTAAACGCAGATACCTTATAATCTCCAATATTATCCAAGTTTGCCCAATGGGTGTGAAAATAATCTTCTAATCTTTCTTTTAACAGTTTATCTGTTTTTCTTTCTCTAAAACTAGTTTATATTCTTCCTTTATTGCACATGTCTTTTCCAAATAATCCATTTTCCGTCGTTTAGCGTCTAAATTTTCGAGTTCTTGTTTTCGTTTCCGTGTCGATGCTATATATGCTAACGAAAGCGGCTCTATTTCTTTAATAGTATATGGTAATAATTTGTTGGTGTTATTCGTTCTTTTCCTTAAAACACATGGAATTATATTGCAAGTAGCTACCAGTCCTGTTTCCTCGATGTCTATAGACTCTGGTATAGTAGAGAACATCGTTCTAGACCGAGAAAAATAACTCTCTCCAGCTTTCATGTAACATTTTTGTATTATTCGAACATTATCTTTGTTTTCGACATCTTCCACGACTTCTATGTAATTTACAGGCAAGCAGTTAAAACTAAATGCTGATAAAGCGTAATTTATAATTTTCTTCCTGGAGACTTGTTGATTCGGTAATTTTATCTGTATTCCAGTTAACTTTCTTGTAGTAGCATTCCCCCAATACACAAATTGCAATAAATTATTAAAAACCAGACAACAGCTGTTCTGTACAGTATCCGAGATTTTCCTCCACATTTTAGCTATAGAAACCGAATATATCGGTGCGTTCTGGAAATACAACTTACTTTTTCGAGCACATTGATGCAATCTTCCAAAGGATTATAGGTTGCGCTATATTGTTTTCCATAACCATAGTTGTAAATTGTGGCTTCTAATCTAGTAATTCCATGCTGCATCGCTAATGGAGACGAAAATGTTTCTTTTAACCTTACATCTGGACAATTTATAAAATCGATTATATGGTTTCCTAGCTGTTTACCGACTCCTGGGCTTGTTAACTGACATACGAATTTGTTATAAATCTTTACTCTAGCGTTAGATGTTAGCCAGGTTAAACAATCAATTCCGACTGTTTTATCGTTATTTACAATCACATTGCCGCCTTCTAAATATTCCCCTTGGTGACAAAAATTAAAATTGTCCGTTAAATAATTGCACATCTCTTCCTTGTTAAATATTCCAGCAAAGTCCTGTGAATATCCATATCCATTAGG
The DNA here is from genome assembly GCA_013421045.1 of Propylea japonica. Taxonomy (NCBI): domain Eukaryota; kingdom Metazoa; phylum Arthropoda; class Insecta; order Coleoptera; family Coccinellidae; genus Propylea; species Propylea japonica. The sequence goes on along the minus strand of JACDNR010001049.1, from coordinate 32,561 downwards.
TAGTAATCTTCTTTGCGAAGTTGTTCTAACAAATCCGGTAATATTTCCAACAAATTATCCAGTTTTACGTCGGCTAATTCTACTTTGTACGGAATACATATTGGCTTTTTGTATTTCTCGGTAATTCTACCTAACTCTTTTCCAATTACATCTCGTGCACCTCTAGCAAGTAGATTCTCACTTAGTAAGGGAAATGGTAGTTTAGCTCTAACCCCATGTTTCGCCGAAACTAATTCTCCAAATTTTCCACGAATGTAACTGTTAAATGATCCACATATATCTTTCTTAACAAGAGTACAGTCCGATGCACAGTCCTCTGAGCCACATATTTTTACAAGCATAATATTGTCGCAAAATGGTTCTGTAATGGCGGAAAAACGTTTATTGGATGGAACCAATTCCTCTCCTTCTGTATAATTAATATTACCAACATCAGATAACAAATTATTATTTTCCAAATTTTCCAATAGCAACCAAATTCCAAATCTTTCGTCTGTCGGCTTAATCTTTCTTCCATATAGCTTGGAAACACTAAACACCTTGGATGTATCCATGTTAACACTTCGAACTACCGTAAACTACTAAACTAGAAAATGTTTGTTGCACTTGGCTTTATACCTGTAGTGGAAACCATCCGTTTTTGCCATCCAGATAGATGGTTTAATATTAAATAAGAATAAATGTGGGAGAAATTTGTAACACAACTACTATATGTCTTTAAAGTTTTATTAGAATATTTTACATAGGTTTAACAAAACTTATACACAAAATGCAACTCTTTCTTTGTTTCTGTTTGGTGTAATAAAACCCTTAATCGATTCTATTTCGGAAATCGCTTTGCGTTTTAATTGTTTGGTTGCTAGCTGATCTGCGTTGGATCTGCCATGTGAGTTGTCTGGAGCTGCCAGGTGAGCTGTCTGGAGCTGCCAGGTGAGCTGTCTGGAGCTGCAGGTGAGCTGTCTGGAGCTGTACGCAATATTACAACTGAATTTTTAATTTTTTTTTTGTATTAACGCTGCTCCCACAAATCTTTGCGTACAGCTCCAGACAGCTCACCTGCAGCTCCAGACAGCTCACCTGGCAGCTCCAGACAGCTCACCTGGCAGCTCCAGACAACTCACATGGTAGATCCAACGCAGATCAGCTAGCAACCAAACAATTAAAACGCAAAGCGATTTCCGAAATAGAATCGATTAAGGGTTTTATTACACCAAACAGAAACAAAGAAAGAGTTGCATTTTGTGTATAAGTTTTGTTAAACCTATGTAAAATATTCTAATAAAAACTTTTAAAGACATATACAGTAAAATCCGTTTATAATGACATTGAAGGGAAATTAAAAAGACGTCATATTAACCGAACGTCATATAAAGCAGAATTTCGGCAAAATAGATGGTATTTTTTTCTAGGGGGTTTGAATCGACTAATCCAGCTAACAGAGCAATTAAAGTTTGGATTGCCAAAACCAGAGGCGAAAACATTGGCCTTTTCTCTTAGCATAGGGCCGCTGATAGGTATACTTTTGTTTCTTGTGATTTTGAACCATTGCAATAACGCTTGATCAATGTTATCATGTTGTGATTTCCGAAGCTTTTTTGGTTTTAAAACATTTGAATTGAATAATTCCTTAATTCCGTCTTTGTTTTTCAAAATCATTGAAATGGTCGAATGACCGTAACCAAATTCTTTTGCGATAGCGGAGTTGGATTCTCCATTTTCTAGTCTGGCTAAAATTGCACATTTTTCCTCAATAGTCAATGCTTAACGACGTTGATACGATGTCATTTCGGCAACACTATCAACGCTTTCTCTCAACGGTATCAACTACTAGACTGAAAAAATAAAAACGAACATGTCGGTACGCGCACCTTTATCACATATACAACGCCAACGTCCTATCACAGTATAGACACCAACAATGGAGTCTATATTGTGGTCCTATGGAAAGGGATGGATTGGTTAGCGAAAATGATCGAGCCGTCACTATAACCGAAAAAAATTATCCGAATTAGGTCATAAAAACCGACATGTCATTATAGGCGAAGTCATTAAATCCGAACAATGTTACAAGGAGTTTTATATGAAAACTAAACTTAACACTGCTATTGCGTCATATTAAGCGGTTGGTCACTATAGCCGGCGTCATAATAAACGGATTCTACTGTAGTAGTTGTGTTACAAATTTCTCCCACATTTATTCTTATTTAATATTAAACCATCTATCTGGATGGCAAAAACGGATGGTTTCCACTACAGGTATAAAGCCAAGTGCAACAAACATTTCTAGTTTAGTAGTTGACGGTAGTTCGAAGTGTTAACATGGATACATCCAAGGTGTTTAGTGTTTCCAAGCTATATGGAAGAAAGATTAAGCCGACAGACGAAAGATTTGGAATTTGGTTGCTATTGGAAAATTTGGAAAATAATAATTTGTTATCTGATGTTGGTAATATTAATTATACAGAAGGAGAGGAATTGGTTCCATCCAATAAACGTTTTTCCGCCATTACAGAACCATTTTGCGACAATATTATGCTTGTAAAAATATGTGGCTCAGAGGACTGTGCATCGGACTGTACTCTTGTTAAGAAAGATATATGTGGATCATTTACAGTTACATTCGTGGAAAATTTGGAGAATTAGTTTCGGCGAAACATGGGGTTAGAGCTAAACTACCATTTCCCTTACTAAGTGAGAATCTACTTGCTAGAGGTGCACGAGATGTAATTGGAAAAGAGTTAGGTAGAATTACCGAGAAATACAAAAAGCCAATATGTATTCCGTACAAAGTAGAATTAGCCGACGTAAAACTGGATAATTTGTTGGAAATATTACCGGATTTGTTAGAACAACTTCGCAAAGAAGATTACTACCTAATGGATATGGATATTACACAGGACTTTGCTGGAATATTTAACAAGGAAGAGATGTGCAATTATTTAACGGACAATTTTAATTTTTGTCACCAAGGGGAATATTTAGAAGGCGGCAATGTGATTGTAAATAACGATAAAACAGTCGGAATTGATTGTTTAACCTGGCTAACATCTAACGCTAGAGTAAAGATTTATAACAAATTCGTATGTCAGTTAACAAGCCCAGGAGTCGGTAACAGCTAGGAAACCATATAATCGATTTTATAAATTGTCCAGATGTAAGGTTAAAAGAAACATTTTCGTCTCCATTAGCGATGCAGCATGGAATTACTAGATTAGAAGCCACAATTTACAACTATGGTTATGGAAAACAATATAGCGCAACCTATAATCCTTTGGAAGATTGCATCAATGTGCTCGAAAAAAGTAAGTTGTATTTCCAGAACGCACCGATATATTCGGTTTCTATAGCTAAAATGTGGAGGAAAATCTCGGATACTGTACAGAACAGCTGTTGTCTGGTTTTTAATAATTTATTGCAATTTGTGTATTGGGGGAATGCTACTACAAGAAAGTTAACTGGAATACAGATAAAATTACCGAATCAACAAGTCTCCAGGAAGAAAATTATAAATTACGCTTTATCAGCATTTAGTTTTAATGCTTGCCTGTAAATTACATAGAAGTCGTGGAAGATGTCGAAAACAAAGATAATGTTCGAATAATACAAAAATGTTACATGAAAGCTGGAGAGAGTTATTTTTCTCGGTCTAGAACGATGTTCTCTACTATACCAGAGTCTATAGACATCGAGGAAACAGGACTGGTAGCTACTTGCAATATAATTCCATGTGTTTAAGGAAAAGAACGAATAACACCAACAAATTATTACCATATACTATTAAAGAAATAGAGCCGCTTTCGTTAGCATATATAGCATCGACACGGAAACGAAAACAAGAACTCGAAAATTTAGACGCTAAACGACGGAAAATGGATTATTTGGAAAAGACATGTGCAATAAAGGAAGAATATAAACTAGTTTTAGAGAAAGAAAAACAGATAACACTGTTAAAAGAAAGATTAGAAGATTATTTCACACCCATTGGGCAAACTTGGATAATATTGGAGATTATAAGGTATCTGCGTTTACCGTTAATAATAAGGGAAATATCCATATGTAGGAATATTAGCCGAAAAAGATGGAAATAAGGCAGTTTACTATTAAAAGGACTGTATAAAAATATGTTTGTTAAATTATACAACGAAAGAGAAAAGTTTATTAAAGGTGGATACATAGTTATTCCTTATAACAGTATGGAAATAATTAGTTTGCCTACAGAAGAACCGTTTGTAGAGTTAACTACAAATGGGGTTACAAGCTATAATGGAAACTCATTCGCAAAAATAGAACATTTAAAGTTTAATACAGAAGTTTGGAAAAATCAGGAGAATATACCATTTACACTCGAAGATATACAACAAATTGACAACATTAAAATGCAAGAAATAAAAGATAACATTAAGTTCCGAGATTGTCATCGATTAGAAGAAATCGCCGAAGAGACAGAACTGGTTATTATAGGAATTAAAAAGGTTATATATAGGGATAAGGTTCGTTATGTTTTACAGTTAGAAAACTTGGAGAGATTATATTTATCTAATTATTGGTTAGAAAAAGAAATCGAAGATTTAGATATAAATTTAGACTATAAAATAAAAATAAAAATGGATAGAATTAAGACTACTCCTACAAAGAATAGAGAAAGAATGGTATTCTGTGTATAAATCTATACTCAAATAAATGTACCTATATTAAATTAAAACTGTAGTTTTCTTTATTTATTATTAATACAAACCTCTCCTGTCTTCTCATTTAAAATCTGATCTCAAGAATGTTTGACCTTGGAAAGGTAGTTGAAACGTGGTAGTTGAAAGTATAGTAACCTTCGTTTCTTACCTATATGAACAAAAAAATAAACAACAATTCTGTTGAAGATTTCATAAATGCTTTCTGTAGAATTAATCCTTGTGTTCAGAGTTATGCAATTTTAGAATGTATGTACTTTATAGGATTAAAGTATTGAACGATGTAGATAATTAACATTATGTAATAAAAAATCTCATCCTGAAATTATTTTAGTTAAACCACTCAAAGAATATTTTTTTTATAAGGATATTTTGAGAACAAAATCGAGAAAAACAAAAAACATAAGCGAGTCCTTCTAAACACATATTCCTTCTCGAACAATCATGCGTCACTCTGGCTTTATAACACCAAACACCCTAAATTATCATAGCCTCTGTAGCGCTGGGGGGTAAACGACCAACTCTCACGCAAACTTCCCGGGTTCATATCCCGCGTCCATCCAAAAACTTTTTCATCGTCATGGCTGCTGGCACCAATGACGTCATCACTACTGTCATGGCCGCCACCACCAATGACGTCATCAGCATTTAATCTGACCCAGACACCATAAGGGAGGTCAAAGGTCAATTCTGCTCCAGAACGAACATAGCCCTAACTACTTACGGATCTCTTGAATTAATAAAAGATTAGTGGTGAAGTGTTAAATTAAATTTCAAATATTATTAAAAATAATTATTAAAGAGTATAGTTTCCATTGCATTCCATGACATAAATGAAAAGCATCATATTGATCCCGAAAATAAGTTCTCTATTCCCCAGATTTGAAAGTTATACAGCCAAAATAATCCATCTATCTCCGTGTTTGGTCCCTGTTAAATTGTATACTTTTGTTTAGAAACGGTATACTTTTGAAGGTGCAATGTGATTATAGGTTCGTGCGTATTTCAAGAGAATCGTATCACAAGAACCATAGAATTCAAATTTTTATGTTATTCGTTTTTTCAAAAAATTCAGAATTTGTCGATGTGATCGAGCAAAAATACGTAAAAATTTGTATTAATTTTTCTTGGAAATCTTTGAAGGCAAAAAAATAGTTGTTCATTAGAAATCACAAGTTCAATATTATTCCTGAGAAAAGGACATTTTCTGACAACAAGATAAACACCATGATATCATCCAAATCATGGTATCTTTTCTTACCAAAATCCATAGAAATCGTAACATTCTTACTCAAAACACATTCTGTATTTGTCAATACCTGGAATTGAGAAAAACAACATGAAGTATAGTCCGTTCACGAAAGGTTGAGCACATAGTAGGCGTTTCTTTATTTATCTGAAGTGGCAGTATTTACTGTCATCAAGAAAAAAATAAAGTCAACGTTGCCGAATGTACTCGGTCTCGTCCGACGAGCTTGCGAGTTATCAGAGAACTCTATGCAATATTGACAACATTGCGTATAAATCTGACAAGAAATTAAAGAACATAACCTAAAATTTTAATATACACAGTGGAATATGTCAAATATCCATGGCCAAACGACGGCTCAACCTTTCGTGAACGGACTATAGGTATTTTATTTCTGAATTCATAGAATTGGAAATGCTTGCTCAAAAAATAATGAACGATGAAATCGCCTATTAAAAACATGAAAAAGTTTTTCATGGAACTCGTTTCGGTCACATTATTTTCACTGTCATCCACCCACGAATTGTTGGAATTATTATACCAGGAAATATTTTCTCGTTCATGTTTCAAACCAGATAAATTTCAAACTACATGTTGCAATATATTTTTTTATAGCGGAAAACAAGTTAACTAAATCACGAAAAAACATGAACATGAAAAAGTCACAACAGATTTCATTTGATAATAAATATTCCAAACTATTGTGAGTTTTTCAGGTGGAATCAGATTAAACTCCTACAAAAATGTTTTCTGGTGCAAAAAAAATGGAATTCCAATTTCATAGTTGATGACATTTCAGTACATTCCACTATTGTTTTTCTGATGATAAGTTTCTTTGTGATGAATTAATATTCATTATTTATGCTATTTGTCTAGTATTTATTTCAAACAAGCCATTAATTTCTCACCGTTATTAAATTCGAATTTACAGTGTCGTTTTATCGATTTCCACATATAAGTGAGAAATGATTTATCTGTTTTTTTATTCGAGAGATTATCAATGGAATTTTTTACACATCTGAAACGTATCGTATTTGGAAAATGTTTACGTCTTTTTTGAGTGACTGTTTATTTCAAATACATGTAATATATCAGGTACTTTTGACCTCTCCGTTAGGCTATTACTTCAAAGTTTTGTATAGGACTTGAAATTGATACTAAATATAGGAATGCAAAATTTAGTACTAACGGAATTATATTCTGGAAAATTACCCAAAAATGAAATATGTAAAAAAACGATAACTAAAACTATCAAAATACTATGCTTATGATTTCACTATCCGTTTGAAAATTTGCATGATAAATCACTTCGCCAATTTACATTTAAAAAAAAAATTAATCCTATATTTCTGATTATGCGATCTTCTTGATATTTTTCATGAGTATTCAGTGCGAAAATCTCAATCTTCAAAACAAATTTCACTCGAATAGACATTTTTTTTGCGAAAATATAGGGATTTTTATTTTCAATAGTCCGATTAAATTTTCCATGGTTCTGTTAACACGAGATCACAAATTTAGCATGAAACTTTAATGCAACTATATAGTCCGTTCACGAAAGGTTGAGCCGTCAGTTGGCCATGGAAATTCGGCAAAGGTGTATATTGAAATTTTAGGTTATTTGTTGTTTATTTTTTTGTCAGATTGATACGCAATGTTGTCAATATTGTATAGAGTTCTCTGATAACTAGCAAGCTAGTCGGACGAGGCCAGGTAGATTTGACAACCTTGACTTTTTTTTACGGTATGACAGCAAATACTGCCAACTTCAGATAAATAAACAAACGCCTACTATGCACTAAAACTTTCGTGAACGGACTACACTCTACATTTCATAGTGAAGACATTCCTTCATACTCTTTTTCATTTAGTCCCTCTAACAATCAATTTGACAGAAAAATACTCCACGCCAAAACAATATAAAAGAAGGATATAGGTACCCCATTCCATAGATCCTTCACTCTCTCAAACAACTTCATTCTATTTTCCGTAGGTCGGCAAAAATCACGAACCTAAAGCGCCAATAAAAACTTTTCCATTGTTTCCAGACAGTTCAAGTCAGCAAATTACTCTCCCTTCGTCTTCGGCGAGAATTGAATTTTCTCGTTTGACGGATTCAGGAAACTCTTATTTCTTCCATAGAACAAATAATATCGTGTTTGTTTCATATACACATATATCTCGCGTTCCTTGAAGCTCACTCCAGACATCTAATGAGCTCCTTGGGAATAACTCGCTGCTCTTCGGAGCAGTTTTTTTCACGAGGTTCTTTTTGGGCCGCGTTGGACTACATTTTTCTATTTTTACAGATAGATACGGGAAGGAGAGTTTTGTAAACAGCGAGCTTGTTTTGAAAAAGATTATTTTCACGGTGTAGTTAGAACATGACTCACTGACACAAATATATAAACTAGAAGTACAAAGTTGTTTCTGAGTAGGGGATGATTCTTATAAATCCTGCAAGTATACAATTTATTTGGGCCATTTACATGATTTTTGCTTTCTTGACTTCAACGTTTTGACCAGCTTTCTTCAGCCGTCGCCAGCTAGTAGAACATTTTGGGACTCGTGGAATTCTGAAAAACATCTTTTATCACTTTTGTGATTTCTTTTTCTTTTGGCCAGTTCTCAGCTGAAGCGTATATTGAACATGCTTTGACTTATCACTATCTTCCTGTTGAGCTATTTTTGTGCTTTGATTCCAACATTTGAAAGTTTAGTTTTCCAATAAAGACTCCACCATATTCAAGAAGTACTTCATACAATTTTTGGTAAGTGTATTTTAATTAACAGGTTTTACCTAAGTTGTTTCTTGATTCTTGACTACTGTTCTCACATTTTACTCATTCACAATTATTATTTTAATCTTTTTAGATAATGTATTTCATTGGTTTTCGTTAGTGCAGGTTCGGCTCGACTCGTTGAAAAAATTATATATATTTTTGTCCAACTGCTTGACCTATTCTAACATTTTTTTTATATGGGCATTTTGCTCAGGAATTACCTACTTCATTCAATTTCTTGAGCAAAATGACTATTCCGAGAAATTGTCATTGAATTGAGAGCTAACAAAATACAAAATATGAAAGAAAAAGTCCATAGCTGAGGTTTGGTACAAACGGGGTTACGGGTACCATACACAGAACTGGAACTCAAAACTATTCGAATAAATATTTTTTTCAATCGATATTCGAATAAATACCTTCAATATTTAGATACAAAATACTTAATTCATGCTCTTGGGATAGAAGGGTGTTTTAAACTAGGTCTGGCATTTTAAGTGATGATATTTTGAATATCCTGTTCTTCTAAGACCGCTACAGGAGCCTATTGAAGTTAATGATCTCTATAGATTTATATAGTACATTTCATCCTGAATATTGAATTCAATTTCGGAATAATGATAAAAACGTTTGACAAACTTATGTCCAAATATTTGACTGAAGTCGAATTTTTCTTGAAGATTGTGTAAAATACACAAAAACATATTCCACAAAAAACTCACTATTGCTACAGCTTTATGAAAAAATTTGTAATGAAACTTTCAGTACTAAAATCATCATTTGCCTGTCATATTGTGCATCATTTCCATTCATGCAGAATCAATCAGGATAGTTCGTTATGGAATATTCGTTTCAATTATTTTTATATCGATTTATACGGAAAAAGTTGGATTTACACATGCAATGTGAGGGTTATACACACAGTTCCTGGGTATATTTTTAATTCACTCCTCCCTTCATTTCAAATTCAAAGGAGCCGCTCTTGATATGATCCATCGATTCAAATATAATTACGTGAATTTATCTTTCCTTGATTAGTGCATTTTACATTGAATTCTGTGCCATTGTTGGATCTGAAAGATCTTAGTTCTATTATCAGCACGTTCAAGATTTGTCAAATTTAATGATTTCTGAAAAAATAGCTGAAAACACGATGAAAATGATGAGGAAATTCTTAAAAAGGTTAGTCAGAATCCAGATTTCGGAATCTGAGTAAAATCTTTTCAAATTTCCTTATTTCCACCATGGTTTCAGCTATTTTACCCGAAATGATCAAATTCGACAAGTTATGAAAAAATTCCCAAATCATAAGTAAAAGAAACTATCTACTGACCTATAACACCAAGTAATCATCTTCAAAACATAAACAGTAGTGACAAAATGAACAGATACCAGATATACTAAAATGTTGGAAAATATTGCAGAGCCAAAATATTCACCTTGTATTTTCCGCCATTCATGGAAGAATTGCAACGAAATCATCTTTTTTATTCGCCGTACTCATTACTTCAATTTTGAAATATATTTAAAATTTTCATTCTAGGTCTGTCATTCAGAAAAAATATACATGATTTAAAACTGTTGGATACCTATCAATTGATTTACCTACTAAAGGGGTCCATATTACACGCAGTCTAATCCAAAAATTGATATGTACATTATCTTAAGTTTTTACACAAATTCCACCTAAATTCCATTTTTTTCATAATGCCTTCTTAATATACCATAGGTTGAGCTTGCAGTGTACCATTTATTGGATATTTATTCGTGAGATCCAAAAATTCCTCTTGTATTTTTCCGCCATTCATGGAAGAATTGCAACGAAATAATCTTTTTTATTCGCCGTACTCATTACTTCAATTTTCCGCTATCGTTGACTCGAAGTTAGCCTACGGCGATATTGCCTCGAGTTCATATTCCTTAATGGCTCAACTTCAGGGTTTGAAAGGAAAATCCATCACAAACACGTTCTAATCGTCCAGACGGCGTTTCCTAGCGGAGCACGCGGAAAATAGAGAAGCAGATCGGAAACGACATAAGTTTTCATCGTTTTCCTATCGTGTCCGAAACTCTTGGATTCGTTTTAGTGGAAATATAGTTGATTTTCCTCTTGAGTTGTTGTCCCGAGATTGGTATGGAATTACTTAATGAGTTTCGCCATTATACTGCTCTCGATTATGGTTAAGTTGGACGAATCTAGAACATCATGAAGGGTTTTCCAATAAGAGGTGTTATTTTGATATTCAAAGAAAAATGCCATTTTTCAATATAAATGATCGAATGTTTATTTCATTATAAAGAAGAAGCTATGCCGTTAATAGTGGAAAATAACATCAGGCAAATGACCACCATGACTACGCTTACAGGAACAAATCCTGTAATATACTGCCCTTTGTCCTCGATAGCCTCACGAAGTCCATCTTTGAGGTCTTGAATCAACGCTGGACTATTGACGTAAACCTCCTCTTTCACGTGGCCCCAAAAGAAGAAGTCGCAAGGTGTTAAGTCACAAAATCTCGGTGGTCAATTGTGATCACCTCTTCTAGAGATAACACGGTCTGGAAACTTTTTCCGCAAAAAATCAATCAGCACACTTCTTCGTTGTTATGATCGGACGGCTTCAGTTCTTGTATTAACTGAACTTTATAAGCCTTAAACCCAAAATCTTCATGCAAAATACGGTGTGATAACGTCTGTGGAATGCATAATTCCAAAGAACGACGAGGAATGGACAAACCTGGGTTTTCTTCAACACTTTTGGCGACAGCAACAATATACTCGGCTATTCTTGAGCGACGTGCACGGGTTTTATTCTTCACATCACTAACTTGTCCCAAAAGCTCGAATTTTTCCACCAATTTCTTTATTGCGGTCTGACAATAATCACCATTCACCATTTTTACAGTGAATTATAATAATTTCAATGCGTTCTTGAAGCGTGTATCGTTCCATTTTTGTTAATGGCGGAGTTTCTACTTGTCAAATGTCAAAAAAATGACAGCTTCAAACGTGACTTATTGGAAAACCCTCCAGATCACAAGGAGATTATTCCGTGCAGGTATTTGCTCATCTCCACCGAGGGCAGTCTGCTGTTCCCTTGATGTCATTCCGATAATAAGTGTTCGTAATTCCATTATGGTAAACACGTAGCAGGAATCTGTTATTTCGTAGGTACCTATAATCTATAATATTGTCTGAAAGCTGATCGGAATTCGTTTTCTATCGACACCTGAACAGTAAAATCTTCGATTACACATTCTAATTTTTTATTTGAGGGGGTTGAAAGTTGTGCATGAACAAAACTGTAATGATCGACTTTCATTCGGTGACAAATTTCATCAGGTACCATCGTCTCAAAGTAAATGAGCCGCTGACAAGTGCACATACTGAAAAACTCTTTGAATTCGCGAATTAAAAAAAATTCTACTTGAAAATTTCTGCACTCCTGTAAAGAAAATACAAAGACCTTACCAAAAAAGTTTCATATGAACGACTTTCCCTATTCCAAAAATTTATAGAGTTGATGTGGATGGCACAGGGTACAACAAAAATCCTTAAAAATGCATCAAAATTTGGTAAAAGTGAAACAAAAATTGACCCGTTCCAGAATTTTTTTGCCAAAAACAGTGGAACTTCCCTATGTTGAAAACACCCTCTAAAACGAAATAAATTCTCTCTATAACGAAATATTTCAAGAACAAGAACATCACTCTTTGATTGGGTATTGGTGGAAAGGTAAAAGGGTGGGTTTTTTTCAATTATGCCGGACATAGGTATTAAATCCCGACCATAAACTCAACCATTACGGTCGGCGGATAGATTCTTCCGAAACGTTGGATTCAGCTGGAAATGTTGATAACGACGGTAACTTTAAATAATTTCGTTAATGTCCATGTAAATATTGTAACAAATCAACTTCCAACTGAAGAGGACATGTTAAACAGTGTCAAATGCGGTATTCGAGATCACTACGATATCAGTGATGATACCGACAGCGTCGATTTGGAGGCAACTGGCCGAAAAACCAAATCGTGAAGAGGTACTTAAAGAGCCTTTGGAACTTGTCTCGCTTTTCGGTCCATTGAACGGATTTCGGAAAATCTTTTTGAATCTTTGATAGAATGCGAAATTTTTTTATGAGAATAAAAAGTTTTTTAATTGTACCACTCAGAAAAAATTACGAATTATTTTTCGAAATAATCGTTGAGAGCTATGTATTGTATACGTACCTACATTAAATGCCTATAAGCTATTTAAAATTCACCTACACACCTTTTCGAGAATGTATATGAATTCACAATAAAAATGCAATTGTTTGTTTCGATACTTGACACTATAAAAAATTTCCGTATAACAAAATATCTGTATAACGAATTTTTTTGCTCATTTAGCGATTTCGTTATAAAGTTCCACTGTATTTTTCTTCTGAGAAAATTAATTTGTTTCACAATTTTGACGCGCACTGTATACTGATCTCTTTTGTTATAAGTATCAGAATAAAGCTCATTTTAAGCAACCTAATCATCTGCGAATTAGTTGCACAGGAGAAGCAGAGAATAATTTTCGTTTTTTTATCATATAGTCTCGGAAGCAAGTTGCGTGCTAGGGTGTAGTAAAAAAAGAAGATGAGTCACTCAAACGACTTCAGAAAACTTCCCCAATATAAGTTTCCCATCTTTGATAACCATGAAGCTCCTCTTATCGCAAATGAGAATCTTAACGGGCTTGATTCAGTCACTGGAGAGCAGTTTGGCAGTTTTCTTGTGGGATATGTCAACGAAAATTGAATCGGATATTTGGAACTTGCGATAGAATATCTGAGCGATAATATTGTTCATCAGATTCAATGATAGGTTGACCTTTTCGAACAATGCAATGAATTGTTTAACAATGAAATAAAATACTGAAATCATACTGAAACTATAATTTGAAATGAAGAGGTAAAAGAAAATCAAACTGTGTTAAAACTTTTATCGAAGAGCTCACTACACATTCAACTACCACAACAAAACATGAAATGAAATTACATAAAATAACATAGCCCCACATCACCTATATAAGTTGACATAATATAACAACACATAAAGTTACATAACACAGAGATATATAACAGATAAAGAATTGTGCCAGGCTCGTAGTATGAAATAATAAGCCACATTTTTTAGTGACTGATAGTTTCTAACTAAAGTTGTTTTATTGTTTCAGGTAATTAAATTGGGACATCTTCATCAACTAATGTTTCGCCAGATATCTAGTGGCAGTTTGAACAAGTAAGCCATTTTATCTAAACTCTTCAATTTGTCTTATACCAAAAAATAGGCCAAAAGATAAGCAATTACACGCATCTTATCAATCTTCATCTTCAACTTCTACTTGAAGTAATAAAGGGTTTTTCAATAAGAGGTGTTATTTTGATATTAAAAAAAATGCTATTTTTTAATATAAATGATCGGATGTTCATTTCATTATAAAGAAGAAGCTATGCCGTTAATAGTGGAAAATAACATCAGGCAAATGAACACCACGACCACACTTACAGGACCATATCCTTTTAATGAAATTTTCCATGACCAAATCGCAAAGTGGCTGCCCTACGTTCTCGATAGCCTCACGAATTCTATCTTTGAGATCTTGAATCGACGCTGGACTATTGGCGTAGACCTTCTCTTTCACGTGGCCCCAAAGGAAGAAGTTACAAGGTATTAAATCAGAAGATCTCGGTGGCCAATTGTGATCACCTCTTCGAGAGATAACATGATCCGGAAACTTTTCCCCCGAAAGATCAATGGTTTCGTTGCTTGTGTGGCACGTAGCGCCGTCTTGTTGAAAGTAAACGTTGTCCAGATCAGTAATATCTAATTTCGGCCATAATAATTAATTAATCATCTCTCGATAGCGCAATCCATTCACCGTAACTGTTGCTCCAGCCTCATTTTCGAAAAAGTAAAGTCCAATGACTCTGCCGGACCATAAACCGCACCAAACAGTCACACGTTTAGGATAGAGAGGCTTTTCAACAAAAACTCTTGGGTTTTCTGAGCCCCAGATGCGAAAATTTTGCTTGTTGACGAAGCCACCGAGGTGGAGATGAACCTCATCATTCAAGATGATTTATCGATACAGTTGCGGATCATTTTTATGCATTTCAACGACCCAGCAGAGACACGACGTTTTTGATGATCGGCCGGCTTGACTTCATGTGTTAACTAAACTTTATAAGCTTTAAGACCCAAATCTTAATGCATAATAAGGTGTAATGACGTTTGTGGAATGCCTAATTTCAAAGAACGGGAATGGAAAAACTTGGGTTTTCTTCAACACTTTCGGCCACAGCAGCAATATTCTCGGCTGTTCTTGAGTGACGTGCACGGCTTTTATTCTTCACCTCATTAACTTGTCCAAACAGCTCTAATTTGTCCACCAATTTCTTTATTGCGGTCCGACAAGGTGATTCACGACGCGACGACCTAAAAATGTTCGGGTTTTACGAACCGTCTTTGCCAAATTTTCACCATTTTTATAGTGAATATAATGATTTGAATGCTTTCTTGAAGCGTGTATCGTTCCATTTTATTAATGGCGTAGTTTTTACTTGTCAAATGTCAAAAAATGACATCTTCAAACGTGACATCTGCCGAAATAGTGGGCTATTCAAAATAACACCTCTTATATGGATTTTGTCCACTGAGTTTTTTCCTGAAATGTATCATATTTAGCATCCTTCGAAAATATTCATAGCAGCTTCGAAAGTATTCTCTGCCCTTTCATCCTTTTAATTCGATCCACGTTATATTATCTTGAACACTGAAGGTAATGAAACGTTCAACCATTTTATTCAAGCCATTTCTGATAGTGAGGGGCGTGCATAATTAATGAATGCAATCCTGGAGTTATTTTATGGGTTCTGCGCTCGTGCTAGATATTCTTTCCAGGAAATTTTTTGCTTTTCGTGGTTTCAGAAGGTATAGTTCACCCGAGGGTAACTTTTTATGATAAAGAACTGACAACTTAACAATTGTGAAGAGATGCATACTCTTATTATTTCCGAGTTCAAATTCATGAATAGCAGAATCGATATTCCAAGGAAATTCATCCATAATTTTTTCAGGAACAGCATTTCTGACTCCTTATTAATGATTCCACGTGATAAATAGGATAAAGATATAGTGATTGACACCTTAAGGGCGTGGATACTTTCAGTAGGCGAATACGGTTCCTTATTTTACTGTTTAGACACTTTTATTCCATATAAACAAAGAAATAACAGAAAAATTAGTGATCTACACATATGAACCGACATAATAAACTATTGGTGCTATCTAGGGTTTTCCATCTGTGTCCCCATATTTCAGAATGTTTTATTTCTATTTGGGTCCTCAGGTTATTATTCTGGAAACGGAACCATTAGATATGGCGCGAGATTTTGCAGTAGTGTCAATAAGTGTATATGGTTACTAAAGGACAGCAACTGCACATAATTGCGTATAATTTCAGATTTTGTTCTGTTTCATATCCGTTTGCAGTTTTCTATTGATTGGAAGGTTCCAAGAAATATTTAATTGATGTAAGTACCTAAGGCTCTGAAAAGGGGAGTATACCAGACAGCCATGCTGGGTCCAACCACAGACTCGAAAATTACAGAACAATTCGAATGAAATGAAATCTGTAATCGAATAAATGCTTATGCTTACCTGTCTAGTCTCCAACTTTATTGTTTTGAATAAAAAATCAATACTTTCTTTAACTTTTCTTCAAAAAAAGCACGCAACTAACAATAGAGCACAATACTGAGAAATTGACATTACCATCTGTAATTTTCGAGTCTATGGTTGGACCCAGTCAGCCTGTCTGGCATACCTATCTTTCTAGTGCTCTAATGTAAGTAAACCCTTCAATGATTTATATATTAAGCCTTTGTCAATCTGTTCGATGTTATATTTTGACACAGTTTTTGACATATGGTTTGAACTAAATATATCAATCATTGAAAGGTTTTCTTACATCAATTAAATATTCCTTGAAACCTTTCAAACAATAGAAAACTATACTTACTATATATATATGTATATCGGGAATTATACGCATTTGTATGCAGTCGCTATCCTTAAGTATATTCAGTTGTAATTTAACTAGTGTAATGAAAATTATCGAAAATTTTTGGGAAATATGCTCGAATGCAAGTTAAGTTGAAAAAGAGCACGAGTGCGCGGAGCGAGTGCCTTTTACAGTTTAACTTGCATGAGAGCAGATTTGTCAAAAATTATCGATTCATTTTCATTGCAAGAGTTAAATTTAATAAGAAAATCTAGGTCTAGGTTCAACAGTTTTAATGTTACTCTAATAAGTAATAAACGTTCATGATTACGTCTGCACTCTGCATTCATTTTAAAGGACCTGATAATTTTGCACAAGTGCGAATTATCGATAATTTGCACTAATGCAAAATTATCGCCTAATTGTATGCTCATTGGCTAATACAACAATAAAAAATCAGTCGGAACATTGTTGTCTGTAGAATTTGACAGATGAATAAAATTTTCTATCATATAACCTTAATGACACTACTGCGATTATCGTTTTTCTATCAACGAAAAAACGCTTCACATCAGAATTTCCTCCAATTGATTATTCACCCTGCATGCTCAGCATTACCAAATCCTCATTCCATAATCTCATAACGAATACATCAGGTATCGATCCCACAACAACCAGTCGAAAGAAAATATTTCATACCTCCGATATCTCAACAAATATCCTCCAAGGAAACGTCAGCGAAATTTACGATCAATTCTCGCACCAGTAACCCAAATTCCAGTCCGTCCCTGTCCGGCTTTATCGCTGTTTTTCGGGATGCGGTCCCAGGTGAGTCAGCCATCCCAGTTGTTTGTTTTTACGACATTTTCCAAACACCTACTTGTGGCTCTGCAACAATTTATCACGGGGGAAAGCCAGAGCTCCGCTACAATAGATTGAAAGCCGGTCGCGCACCTTCGCTTCCGTCTGAGTTAAATAATTTTTCCGCTCTGAGGAAACCTAATCGAGTTTTCAATTCGACCCTCAGTTCTTAAAACGCTCCCTCCTCGAGAGGAAAAGAAACAAAAGGAAGTGATGATCTGAGAAAAGCGAGACACGGTTTTGTTCATTTGGACAACTTGTTTTTTCAGGCTGGTGGAATCATGTTTTTTTCATTTGAGGACAAAGTTGTTTTCATTTGAGGACAAGTTATTTTTTTGGGGCTCTTAAAGGGTTTTCTTTGTCGAGGTAAGAACATATTAAGAAAGGTATCGACTGAAAGATTCGACCCAATGTCCACAAAAATAAAATAATAAAAAATAAAATCTGTGAATGAATACGAATTCATCATAGACTTATAAAAGAATGGACAGGACGTGTGAGAGAGAATATTGACTTCAGACAAGGACAGAATAATATTAGTGCGAAGCACAGAACATATAATAAAAACATTGGATCGCATTAGATATTTTTATGTTCTGTCAGTTTTCCAACATTATAAGAGAGATACTGTGAAGGATGGAGTATAATAATAATATTAATTTAGTTTAGTCTATGTGCCATACTAATATTACTCCATCCTTCACAGTTTCTCTCTCTCTTATGTTGGGAGCACGAAACTTAGTTCTAAAGTCACGTGACGCCCTGTCCATCCTTTTATATGTCTATAGAATTCATAAACATGATTTGTGGTTGCAGCAGACGAGTATCTTTCGGCTTTTTGTCGGACTCAACGGAGTTTAAGACCTTTTTGAGTGCTCGTTCTACTCAAACGAGTGCCCAAATGTCTGTATTTTCAAGTCAGGTACTGACCAAGAGACTCGCACACAGCACCTTATTTCTTCTTCCTGGCGTCCTTTACATACATACAATGGAAAAAACACTCAAAAACGATTCACAATATGTGTAGAACAAACTGGTAACTCTCGTGTTCCTTTCTGCGTTCTGCTTATATGTATATGCGCAGTACACGAATATGCTCTCACTCGCCCTCACTCTCCGAAAAACTCACCGTATTACTTGAAACGATAAGATTAAAAATTAATTTTCAAGAAAAAATAGGTATTTCAAAACAAAAACTTATATTATACTCTCAATAAAAAATATATTTCGTTTTTTTACTTTGAAGAGGTATCTAGTTTCAAAACCAGAATCAATCTTCTTGTTTCAAAGTCTTTCGATTTCGAGCAAGTTATTCGAGTATTCTGTTTGGTAAACGATCAAGAAATAACTTTTCTCAAGGTGAGAGATTGGTTTTTTTCAGTTGAATTTGCAATGATTGATCTGAAAAAAACTCTTCGGCAGAAATAATATTCTCAAATAAATGCTCGCTCTTCTTTCAAATATTTTTTTTTTTTACTGAGTATCTTTTTAATGACTTTAACAAGTGTGTGGTTGATATTAGTCTCTTAAAGTACTTCCCATACTTCCATGAGAGAAATGCTGTCATATGCTTTTTGTAAATCAGATGCGTTGCCCTATTTCTTTCTGGCCTTTTCTCAATAATTTGTTTCAGACAGAAGACATTATCGGTACAGGATCTACCAGCGCAAAAGCCACATTGATAACAACCCTAATAATAAGACAGTAGGATACCTCACCATCCTATCATATCATCATAAAATCTATTTGATCTCAAATATTTCCTCTTCATACCAATAAATAAAACCCGAGAGACGAACATATCAGAGCTCTTCGACGGAAAGCACTGTCAGCTTAGTGTTGTTACAAACTCAACAACCTTAAATCATAAATATTCATCAACAAGTTTCATTACCTTGTTAGGGCTGCTCTAGGGGTTGCTTCTGATGTTACGGTTTTGCTCTTATTCATGAATCGGCGTACGATGTGGGAGTAAACACTTAAAAATATCAAAGAGCTCGGAGTCGAGGTGTTTTGAACTTTTGACGGAATTGGAGGAACGTTTTCAGCTGGGATATTAAACGTGGCGAATTTCGAGTGATATATCTGCTTGAAGTGAGTGGGTTACAGAATAAATACAAATTTAGAGAGGGTGTTTTAGAGGGTAGTGGTGTGGTGACATCGTTTCTGAGCCTGCTGTGAATAGATAACTTTTGAAAGAAATCAATTCAAAGTTTGGAAATTTCGGGATAGTGTCGAAATTTGATGATCAGGTACAAACAGAAACCGTCAAGAACAACCAAATTTGTTGAACGTCATTCCTTATATTCCTGGCCTATCAGAGAAAATAAGAAGAATTGGTTCCAAATTCAACATAAGAACTGTTTTCAAAACACAAATGATTTGAGATCCATTCTAACTAGAACAAAACCAATGAATGAGACACAAAAATCAAAAAAATTGTGTTTACAATATTCCCTGTATATGTGGAAAATCTTATACAGGGGAGACATCAAGACCTTTAGAAATAAGAAAACGGGAACATAAGAATAACATCAGGAATAGAGACATCACAAGATCACAAATAGCTGATCATATATGTTCAAATAGCGGAGATCATATGATGAACTGGAACCACACAAAGATCCTCATGACGGAACCTGATAATTATAAAAGGAAAATTAAGGAATCTACATGTATTTTGTTGGATGAAGTGAATAATTTGGCAAATTGTTCTGTTGGAATAGATCGTATTTGGATTGATTTATTGAGGAAGGAAGTGACATCAGGCAATTTCAAAATCAAATAAATCAACATCTCTATAGATTGACAACTATCAATGTCAATCAGATTACAAATGAGAAAACACACAATTCTGAAGAATTTTAGAGTTTGTCCGAAGAAGGTGTCTGATATAGCCACCGAAACGTTACAATATCCTTTTAATTTGTTTCATTTTTCAGTTTTACTGTTAGGCAACAATTTTTTTCAAGACCAATTTGCTCCTGACAAATAAGTGCAAAGATTCTCGCAGGAGCACTTCACCTTAATCAAACATTTTTTAATTATTTATGTTTCAGAGACTGGGAGTGAAAACCTATAAAGTTCCTAAGAAAAAAAAAAAAAAAAAAGAACAGTAGTATTTATGAATTTGGAGAAAATAACCCATAGATCTCAAGATATTCAATTTTGACTCAGCCTCAGCGCTCGTTCTCTTTAAACGAGTACCTAATGTACCTAATGCCTGAATCTTTCGATTTTTCTCGATCGAAAATGGACTTCCGGATGACGAATTCGTGGTCAAATTCGATTCTGTCCGCGGGGCCGTACGTAAACACGATAACTCTCGAAGGGATTGTCTTAGAGACTTGAGAGTTTTCGGGGTAGGTTCGAATACTAAATTCTGCAGTTGAGTTTGTAAACCTGTAAAATCGTACAGGATGTTTTATAAAATATGGCCACTCGAAATTTTAGTTCCTCGATATTTCAGGCAGAACAGACCGATCGAAATTAAGTTTTGGGGCCACATGCAAGGCACTCATAAAAATTCTCATACGAAATTCTGAGGTCAAACTGTTGACTGAACCATAGAAAAATCAATCGGAATATTAAAGAGAAAAATCCATATATGTAGTTCACTAATAGAATATCCGATTCGATTGAAATTAATTGTGAGGGTAATTATTTTCACATTGAAAATTCTTGCGAAATTGAATTCAATTTTTTTCTTAATTGTCCATTTCTTTGAATATTCCAGAATTAGTCAATACGAACAAGCTGAGATTTTGCAGTGAAACGTTCAATAATGATTTAAAGTAGTACAAAATTACTAAGGGTTGCGCTAAAACAAACATAATGTCTGATATCCCCATGAAAAAACTTTTGATCGGAATAAATTCGAGTTTGAGGATGTAAATTGGCGGAGTGAAAATCATGGAGATTATCAAATGATTATGGAATCAGAACCAAAGAATTGTGACATTTTTGGTTATCGACTTTTACAAACAGGGTGTCCCGGAAAATGTGGGAAATCTCTCGGATTCAGATAGAACATAAAAAATGAAGATGACAAGTTCCCATAATTTTTCTCCTAGCGGCCCTACCAACGAGATACGACCTCCTAAATGACACCACTGGAAATCCGTTTGAGTGGAATAAGTTTCAAACTACAAAATATAATTTGATGAAAATTTGTTATGATTAATAGTATTAAGAACCTCTTAAATCACCGCACTCAAATTTTAATTAACTTGTTCAGTTTACCAGGGGCAGACTGGGTTGTACATTTTAATGCTTACATTTTCAACACCCTGTATGATAAGGTGCTGAAAAAACAAATTTGGATACCTTGAACATTAAGCTAAAGAAAAGGTACTCTTTTTCAGTGTCGATAAAATGAACCTTTTTAGAAAAAAAATAATGAAAGAATTAGGTAATTGAAATTTATTCCACTAAAATGGATTTCCAGTGGTGTCATTTAGGAGGTCGTATCTTCGTAGGGAGGACCAGTTGGAAAAAATTACGCGAACTTGTCCTTCTTATTTTTTTATGTTTTATCTGAATCCGAAAGATTTCCCACATTTTCCGGGACAGTAGGGATACCCTGTATTTAATTTTCAGAATATAATTGCGATGATGCTGAAATTTTGCATTGATATATTTAGTATCAATCGTCAGTCCTATACAACATTTTGAGTTAACTACTTATTGAAACAAACGTGAGTTAGAAAGCACCTGCTCAAGGCTTATCCTAAAGGTTTAAAAAGAGCATTTCTACCCTTTTCATTGTGATACCCCGTACAATAAACCTGGATATTCATTCATATCCATAAAGAATCGACGAAACCATACATTTATCGCTACGTAATATACAAAATTACAACGACCCGAATCGAAATAAATTCTCAGATAACA
The DNA here is from genome assembly GCA_013421045.1 of Propylea japonica. Lineage (NCBI taxonomy): Eukaryota > Metazoa > Arthropoda > Insecta > Coleoptera > Coccinellidae > Propylea > Propylea japonica. The sequence goes on along the minus strand of JACDNR010001049.1, from coordinate 10,056 downwards.
TTACCCCTCACTTATTTTCTTGACATAATACAAGTCATTTATTTCCACATAAATATCAATTGATATATCGTATTTTCGTCCTTCCTCGTTCGCTTCACGAGAATAAATATCTCAAGAAATATGAGCGGGTATATCGCGAATAAAATATGATATGATATCAAACCACGTGTGAGCTTGAGCTTTCAGAATATTCATGAGAAATTATCTGGCAACCTCCGATTTTTTTTAATTCTCAATGGGGTGAAATTGAAACACAACACCCTCATAAGACTTGATGTTATGGTGTCAGCAATATTTTACTCAAAGTGCTTCCAGGTATTTGACGTATCTATCGGAAAATTGGCTTGACAGCGCTTGTACTGGGCTGGTGAGAGAATTGCTGACTTGAAGTTCCTATACATGCTTCAACTTGACGAGTTAACATGGCGGGGTTGAAAAATGATCGTATTTTATACTCTGGATAACTTTTGACTTGAATGAGATCTGACAATGTGAGGAGTAAGGAAAAATACTCGAATTTGAAAAAGACATGATTCAAGAACTCTCGTCATCTTTCAGTGAAGTTGAAATTCTGCAGTAAAATGTTCAATCCCAATCAAAGCAGTAGGCAAACATTTGTGGAAGTTGCGTTAATACAACCACAGGAAAATCTATCGAAACATCTTAAAAAAATTCTAACATTTCCATAAAAAAAACTTCCGATTGAAATAAAATCGAGTTCGAAAATTTTGATACGTTCAATAACATATTTTTTCAATGATTCTTAGAATATAATTTCAATTCTGCTGAGTTTTTTCATTGATATTGATATTCCGTATTATTCTGGAGTCCTATACTGATTTTTGAGGTAATAACTGCATCAATAAACGAAACCTCAAAAGAGCCTGGTCAGAGCTTCTTTCGAATTTTTTTCAGATATTATTTCAATTTTTTAGAAGAAACGAAAAAATCATATGAATGTTTCAGCTTATACTTTAGGCGACAAAGTTTTGTGCTAAGTTTCTCATATCCAGCTCACATTGAGAAATACACACACACTCAATGCATTCATACCTATAGCAGACATTTTCTGGACTCTATTTATGAGTATCGAATGAGTGCTTTCGGTACCGGATTCTTTCTTTATCCTTGCTCAGCGAAGTACCCATAGGACTCAAAATAATTGGGCCACCGATATTTTACCTAAACTGCTACCTGACTTATGTCGAATCCATAGAAAATTAGCCAGGCCTTGCTACACCGGGCAATGGGGTAGATATTGTTACATTATACCCTCTAAACACTCTATCAACTTCATTTTACATGCTCGAATATAATCAGGGGTCCCTAATGATGTGGATAATATAAAGGACCTATAGCGGAAGGAGATAACGACATATGCACGCCCTGGTTACATTAAAAGTAATTGCTGTGTTAGCTGATGAAAACGACCTCAAAATATCTAGTCAGGTGTTGTTTCTCACTACAATATTCTATGTATCTCGACGAGAAAAGGCGCGTTTAGTATGAAAGCATCGTTGAAATGCTTTGTGTTGTTGAAAGTTCCTGAGCATCGAAGAAAATGCAGAAAATACATGTCAAAAGTCCCATAAGGCTTAAAATAATTGGATCAGTGATATTTCACCCAAACTGCTACCTGACATTTGTCGAATCCATAGAAAAAATTGGCCAGGCCTTGTTACACGAGTAATGGGGCCGATATTGTTATATTACACACCCTCTAAACATTCTATCAACTTCATTTTACATGCTCGAATATAATCAGGGGGTCCCTAATGAGGTGGAAAATATAGAGGACCTGTAGCGGAAGGAGATAACGACATATGCACGCCCTGGTTACATGAAAAGTAATTGCTGTGTTAGCTGATGAAAACGACCTCAAAATATCTAGTCAGGTGTTGTTTCTCACTACAATATTCTATGGATCTCGACGAGAAAAGGCGCGTTTAGTATGGAAGCATCGTTGAAATGCTTTGACGTGTTAAAAGTTCCTTAGCATCGAAGAGAATGCAGGAAATACATTGCAAAATTCCCATAAGGCTTAAAATAATTGGGTCAGCGATATTTCACCTAAACTGCTCCCTGAATTTGTCGAATCAATAGAAAAATTGGCCAGGCCTTGCTACACGGGTAATGGGCCAGATATTGTTACATTACACCCTCTAAACACTCTATCAACTTCATTTTACATGCTCGAATATAATCAGGGGGTCCTAATGAGGTGGAAAATATAAAGGACCTATAGCGGAAGGAGATATGCACGCCCTGGTTACATTAATTGCTGTGTTAGCTGATGAAAAAGACCTCAAAATATCTAGTCAGGTATTGTTTCTCACTACAATATTCTATGGATCTCGACGAGAAAAGGCGCGTTTAGTATGGAAGCATCGTTGAAATGCTTTGACGTGTTGAAAGTTCCTTAGCATCGAAGAGAATGCAGAAAATACATTGCAAAATTCCCACAAGGCTTAGAATAATTGGGTCAGCGATATTTCACTTAAACTGCTCCCTGACATTTGTCGAATCCATAGAAAAATTGGCCAGGCTTTGCTACACAGGTAATGGGCCAGATATTGTTACATTACACCCTCTAAACACTCTATCAACTTCATTTTACATGCTCGAATATAATCAGGGGGTCCCTAATGAGGTGGAAAATATAGAGGACCTGTAGCGGAAGGAGATAACGACATATGCACGCCCTGGTTACATGAAAAGTAATTGCTGTGTTAGCTGATGAAAACGACCTCAAAATATCTAGTCAGGTGTTATTTCGCACTACAATATTCTATGTATCTCGACGAGAATAGCTCGTTCAGCTTGAAAGCATCGTTGAAAAGTTTTGACGTGATGAAAGTTTGAAAGCATTGGAGGGGATGCAAAAAATTCATCGTCGGTGATTAAGTTTTTGTTAGAAGAAAATTCCAACAACGATTAATATGTGTTAAGATTATGTGAAGCTCACATTTCGGTACTAGCGCCATTTCTAATTTTTGTTGAGTGAGGACTGAACAAAAGGTACGGAGAATTTCATATAACAGCGAAACAGAGTAAAAATGCTATAAAAATTTGATCTGGAGCATAATATTGTTCAATGTGTGTTTTTTATCTAAAAGCTAAAGAAGCTGTTTCATAAAGTATGAAATTCACTGATGCCAAATCATTAAATTTATTCAAGAACAGTGACTTCCCACATAGTGGTAAACACAAAAAATGTCATTTCGCAGTTCGCAGGTCGATAATCGGAAAAGAGAAAAGATAGTGATGGCACTTTCAAAAGAAAAGGCTCAGAACCTCTATCGTTGTCAAAAACGAGTTAAGGCTATTTACTGGGATACTAAGAAAATAAATAACTTAGCGAAGAGATTTTCATTCCTGGGCTAAATTGTATTGAATTGAAGATATAAGGGCAAAGTTTTATTAGGATGCTGCTCTAGAAATAAACAAAAAAAAAACCTTCACCTGCAAATATAGGAGTAATTCCTGCATCCTTTTTGGTGGAAGGTTGAACAATTCTAATGCTCGATACACCCAGTATGAAAAGAGTGTCTTATAATACAGAATTTTCCAAAATTATGTGTTTAACAGACGCACCAAACTAAGGTTCAATTATGATCAATTAGCTAATATTCATAGTTCAATTAGACTGAAGCTTCATATATGGATTACGCAAGTTAATATCATGCAAATCATATACGTGTTCCATAGACGGAGATGAAAATCTTATTTGACGAAATGATACTTCAGTCGAATGGTCGACATTCTTTACTTATGAACATGCTCCAACCGAAGCACAATTAGCCCCCAAGCAAAATTAACATAATCCAGACATTTCCCAACAAAAAAAGAATTCCCTGCTGATTTAACATCCAACTTTAATCCAATTACATCCTCATTTCCATAGAAACACCGCCAACACCGGTGCTGAAAGAGCAAACAGCAATTCTCAGCTTGCAGTGATTGCATCCAACCAAATCTGTTGATTCAAACTAGATTCAGCTCAGAATAATGTCATGTAGGGATTCGAGGATTGTTTAACTGCATACCTAAGTTGGGTGATATACCCAGCATAATAAGCATATGGAAAAGTATATTTTTGGTGAACCCTTGATGAGATATCGATTTTCCCTTATTGCTTCGGGAGTTCATATCATCAAACAGTTCTGGCTGAAAGTGACATTGATAATCAAGCCTTTATGCTGGTTTTCACGTATATTTTAAGCAATATCCTCCCAAATAAGTCGCTATTATTTCCAGACAGTTTCGGTAGGCCGTTTAACAATGCAGACGCTTTGAAGCTCATCAAATTATTACTCAACTTCACGTAATTCTGGTGCTATATGTCTAACTGAAAGCTGTTTTGCTTTGAAGCGTTTGTGAAGTTAAACGGCCGACGGAAAATGTTTGGCAGTATTGACCCCTTATTTTTGAGGATATCGCAAAGAATATAGGTGAAACTTGACTTGAGAGTTTACCTGATTTCTTATGTATCTTGAATAGCTGATACCAGACAATTGGCATTTAACCCAGCAAGTCGGTAGATGCGTTCTTATTATAACTAACACTACTTAATCTTCCACATTTCGTTCGTCTGAAAATACGTGACGTCTGGTTACTCTGGTATTTTGGAGTATTAACATTAATTCAGACAATTCTCCAGAAGAAGAGATATCCTGCTAATTCAACAACAAATTTTAATCCAATTACACCTACATTTCCATGGAAATACAGGCACTGAAAGAGCAAACAGCAATTCTCAGCTTGCAGTGATGCATCCACCCACAATCTGTTGATTCAAACTAGATTCAGCTCAGAATAATGTCATGTAGGGCTTTGAGGATTATTTAACTACATACCTAAGTTGGCTGATATACCCAGCATAATAAAGCATATGGAAAAGTATATTTTGGTGAACCCATGATGAGATATCGATTTTCCCTTATTGCTTCGGGAGTTCATATCATCAAACAGTTCTGGCTGAAAGTGACATTGATAGTTAAGCCTTTATGTTGGTTTTCACGTATATTTTAAGCAATATCCTTCCAAATAAGTCGCTATTATTTCCAGACAATTTCGGTAGGCCGTTTAACAATGCAGACGCTTTGAAGCTCATCAAATTATTACTCAACTTCACGTAAATTCTGGTGCTATATGTCCAACTGAAACTGCTGTTTGCTTTGAAGCGTTTGTAAAGTTAAACGGCCGACGGAAAATGTTTGGCAGTATTGACCCCTTATTTTTGAGGATATCGCCAAAAAATATAGGTGAAACTCGATTTGGAGAGTTCATCTGATGTTTTATGTACCTGAATAGCTGATACCAGACAATTAGCATTTAACCCAGCTAGTCGTTAGGCATGCGTTCTTATTATAACTAACACTACTTAATCTTCCCCATTTCGTTCGTCTGAAAATACTTGACGTCTGGTTACTCTGCTATCTTGGAGTATTAGCATAATTCAGACAATTCTCCAGAAGAAGAGATATCCTGCTAATTCAACAACAAATTTTAATCCAATTACACCTACCTACATTTCCATAGAAATACAGGCATTGAAAGAGCAAACAGCAATTCTCAGCTTGCAGTGATTGCATCCAACCACAATCTGTTGATTCAGACTAAATTCAGCTCAGAATAATGTCATGTAGGGCTTTGAGGATTATTTAACTGCATACCTAGTTGGTGATACACCCAGCATAATATAGCATATGGGAAAGTATATTTTTGGTGAACCCTTGGTGAGATATCTATTTTCATTTATTGCTTCGCGAGTTTATACCATTAAACAGGTCAGGCTGAAAGTGACATTGATAGTTAATTCTTTATGCTGGTTTTCACGTATATTTTAAGCAATATCCTCCAAAACAATTCGCTAATATTGCCAGACCGTTTTATAATTCAGACGCTTTGAAGCTCATTAAATTATTACTCAACTTCACGTGAATTCTGGTGCTATATGTCCAACTGAAAGCTGTTTTGCTTTGAAGCGTTGTGAAGTTTTATTGCTGACGCAAAGTGTTCGGCAATATGACCCCTTATTTTTGAGACTATTGCCAAAACTAGAGTTGAAACTCGACTCGGAAAGTCTACCTGAGTTTGTATGTACCTTGAATAGCTGATACCAGACAATTGGCATTTAACCCAGCAAGTCGGTAGGCATGCGTTCTTATATAACTAACACTACTTAATCTTCCACATTTCGTTCGTCTGAAAATACGTGACGTCTGGTTACTCTGGTATTTTGAGTATTAAACATAATTCAGACAATTCTCCAGAAGAAGAGAATCCTGCTAATTCAACAACAAATCTTAATCCAATTACACCTACATTTCCATGGAAATACAGGCACTGAAAGAGCAAAGCAATTCTCAGCTTGCAGTGATTGCATCCAACCACAATCTGTTGATTCAATCTAAATCAGCTTAAATTCAGCTCAAATAATGTCATGTAGGGCTTTGAGGATTATTTAACTAACTGCCTACCTAAGTTGGGTGATATACCCAGCATAATAAAGCATATGGAAAAGTATATTTTGGTGAACCCTTGATGAGATATCTATTTTCATTTATTGCTTCGCGCGAGTTTATATCATTAAACAGGTCAGAGGCTGAAAGTGACATTGATAGTTAATTATTTATGCTGGTGTTCACGTATATTTTAAGCAATATCCCTCTAAAACAAGTCGCTAATATTGCCAGACCGTTTTTTTTGAGGTAGGCCGTTTATAATGCAGACGCTTTGAAACTCATTAAATTATTACTCAACTTCACGTGAATTCTGGTGCTATATGTCCAACTGAAAGCTGTTTTGGTTTGAAGCGTTGCGAAGTTTTATGGCTGACGCAAAGTGTTCGGCAGTATTGACCCCTTATTTTTGAGACTATTGCCAAAAATATAGTTGAAACTCGACTTGGAGAGTCTACCTGAAGTTTTTATGTACCCTGAATAGCTGATACCAACAATTGTCATTTAACCCAGCAAGTCGGTTGGCATGCGTTCTTATTATAACAAACACTACTTAATCTTCCATATTTCGTTCGTCTGAAAATACGTGACGTCTGGTTACTCTGGTATCTTGGAGTATTAACATAATTCAGACAATTCTTCTATCCTGCTAGTTCAACAACAAATTTTTGATCCAATTACACCCCTATTTCCATGAAAATACAGGCGCTGGAAGAGCAAACAGCAATTCTCAGCTTGCAGTGATTGCATACAACCACAATCTGTTGATTCAAACAAGATTCAGCTCAGAATAATGTCATGTAGGGCTTTGAGGATTATTTAACTGCATACCTAAGTTGGTGATATACCCAGCATGATATAGTATAATGGAAAGTATATTTTTGGTGAACCCATGATGAGATATCGATTTTCCTTTATTGCTTCGAGATTTCATATCATCAAACAGATCTGGCTGAAAGTGGCATTGAAGGTTAATTGGTTTATTCTGGTTTTCACGCATATTTAAAGCATTATCCTCCGAATAAGTTGCGAATATTTCCAGACCGTTTCGGTAGGCCGTTTGCAATGCAGACGCTTTGAAACTCATCAAATTATTACTCAACTTCACGTGAATCTGGTGCTCTATGTCCCAACTGAAAGCTGTTTTGGTTTGAAGCGTTTAAAGTTATACGGCCGACGGAATTTGTTTGGCACTATTGACCTCTTATTTTTGAGATATCGCCAAAATATACGTGAAACTCGACGTGAAGAATTTGCCTGATTTTTTATGTACCTTGAATAGCTGATACCAGACGATTGTCATTTAACCCAGCTAGTCGGTAGGCATGCTTTCTTATTATACTAACACGACTTAATCTTCCACATTTCGTTCGTCTGAAAATCGACGTCTGGTTACTCTGGTATCTTAGAATATTAACATAATTCAGACAATTCTGCAGAATAAGAGATATCCTGCTACTTCAACAACAAATTTTAATCCAATTACCCTCTATTTCCATGGAAATACCGATGCTGAAAGAGCAAACAGCAATTCTCAGCTTGCAGTGATTGCATACAACCACATCTGTTGATTCAAACTAGATTCAGCTCAGAATAATGTCATGTAGGGCTTTGAGTATTATTTAACTACATACCTACCTACCTAGTTTGGGTGATATACCGAGCATAATATAGCATATGGAAAGTATATTTTGGTGAACCCATGATGAGATATCGATTTTCCCTTATTGCTTCGGGAGTTTATATCATTAAACAGGTCTGGCTGAAAGTGACATTGATAGTTAATTCTTGCTGGTTTTCACGTATATTTTAAGCAATATCCTCCAAAATAAGTCGCTAATATTCCCAGATCGTTTCGGAAGCCCGTTTCATAATGCAGACGCTTGAAGCTCAATAAATTAATACTCAACTTCACGTGAGGTGCTATATGTTCCAACTGAAAGCTGTTCTGCTTTGAAGCGTTTGTAGATGTTACACGGCTGACGGAAAGTGTTTGGCAGTATTGACCCCGTATTTTTGATGATATCGCCAAAAATATTGTGAAACTCGACTTGGGGAGTTCACCTGGTGTTTTCATTGTAGGACCTTGAATAGCTGATACCAGACAATTGTCATTTAACCCATCTAGTCGGTAGGCATGTGATCTCTTATAACAAACACTACTTAATCTTCCACATTTCGTTCGTCTGAAAATACGTACGTCTGGTTACTCTGGTATCTTGGAGTATTAGCATAATTCAGACAATTCTCTCCAGAATATGAGATATCGTGCTAGTTCAACACAACAATTTTGATCCAATTACACCCCTATTTCCATGGAAATACAGGCACTGAAAAGCAACAGCAATTCTCAGCTTGCAGTGATTGCATCCAACCACAATCTGTTGATTCAAACTAAATTCAGCTCAGAATAATGTCATGTAGGGCTTTGAGGATTATTTAACTGCATACCTAGTTTGGGTGATATACCCAGCATAATATAGCATATGGGAAAGTATATTTTGGTGAACCCATGATGAGAATATGATTTTCCCTTATTGCTTCGGGAGTTTATATCATTAACAGGTCTGGCTGAAAGTGACATATTGATAGTTAATTCTGTTATGCTGGTGTTCACGTATATTTTAAGCATATCCTCCAAAATAAGTCGCTAATTTCCAGATCGTTTCGGAAGCCCGTTTCATAATGCAGACGCTTTGAAGCTCAATAAATTATTAGTCAACCCCTTCACGTGAGGTGCTATGTATATGTCCAACTGAAAGCTGTTTTGCTTTGAAGCGTTTGTAGAGTTATACGGCTAACGGAAAGTGTTTGGCAGTATTGACCCCGTATTTTTGATGATATCGCCAAAAATATTGGCGATATCATCTTGGAGAGTTCACCTTATGTTTTCATGTAGGTACCTTGAATAGCTGATACCAAACACTTGTCATTTAACCCCGCAAGTCGGTTGGCATGTGTTCTTATCATAACAAACACTACTTAAATTTCCACATTTCGTTCGTCTGAAATACGTGACGTCTGGTTACTCTGGTATCTTGAAGTATTACCATAATTCAGACAATTCTTCAGAATGAGAGATATCCTGCTAGTTCAACAACAAATTTTAATCCAATTACACCCCTATTTCCATGGAAATACAGGCGCCTGAAAGGCAAACAGCAATTCTCAGCTTGCACTGATTGCATCCAACCACAATCTGTTGATTCAAACTGTTCAGTTTCATGTAGGGCTTTGGCATTATTTAACTCCAATACCTAAGTTGGGTGATATACCCAGCATAATATAGCATATGGGAAGTAATATTTTGTGAACCCTTGATGAGATATCTATTTTCATTATTGCTTCGGGAGTTCATATCATCAAACAGGGTCTGGCTGAAAGTGACATTGATAGTTAAATCTTCATGCTGGTTTTCACGTGTATTTTAATAGCAATATCCTCGAAAATAAGTCGCTAACATTCCCAGACCGTTTCGGTAGGCAGTTTTGCTCTGCGGAAGCTTCGAAGCTCATTAAATGGTTACTTACTCAACTACACGTGAATTCTGGTGCTACATGTCCAACTGAAAGCTGTTTTGCTTTGGAGCGTT
>JACDNR010001048.1:0-45656 GCA_013421045.1 Propylea japonica | reverse complement strand
AATCTGTTCCAGCCATTTTGTTGTCAGTCCATGAAGGAGGTAATGTAAAGTCCCAAGTGGAAATGCAAATTCGTATGCAAGTTTTCTCACATTTTTCGGTGGTAAACCAAAATATATATCAGAAGGCTTTTTTAACGTATGGCACTAATTGGGCTTCCTGATCTTCAGAAATGATTCTCCGTGGTTGTGCGTAGCCGGCGTGGACTTCCAACAAATCATCTTGATCATTTTGCAGCTGCTCTGGACAAACTTTTGAACAAAATGTTATGAAAGTTCTACTGGTAATCACGTGCAACGGATCTTCTGGACTTGTTGAAAAATACTTCTTTGTCCGCTCTAACTAGAACATCTTTGGTAGTCTTGGCTCTATTAGTTTTTCTGACGAAATTCCGCAATATAATTGAGCTAAAAGAAATGTTCATTGATAAAAAAAAGAACTAACAAAGAAAATGCTTACTTTGGGGCAAGTTGGAGCTGAGCCAACTCCCCATTTTGTTGTAGTGTTGGTGTGGGATCTTTTAGATTTGTAAAAATTGATTTTAGTGGTTTTGAGTTTTTTGTTGCGATTTGAAATTTCTCTTAAGGTATCAGTTTCTTGAGTAGTGGTGTTAACTCTTCAATATACTGCAAGGTGACGTATCTTCGTGTTTGTTCTTCATTTGTCGTTTGTGGTGGTTCTATTTGTCGTGGGCTCCCCAAAGAGTTTGGTGTACCGTGAATTATTTTGCTTAGCAACCCATACGGGTAGCCATTCTCTTTTAGTATTCCTAATAAAATTTTTAAATTTTTGTTCACAAACCTGGGATGACATATTTTTGTTTTCAAGTTTCTTATTATGTTGATTTTTATGCTAAATGGATGATATGATCTGTGGTGTTGGATGATATCTTTTTTTTGTACCAATCTGTCATCAATATACTACCTTCTTCTGTTTTTTCTCTGATTACTTTTATATCCAGGAATGGTAAGGATTTATTGTTTTCTTATTCTATGGTGAACTGAAGTGTTTTGTTGGCATCGAAGAAATTCAATATTTACAAGAACTGCTGGACTAGTTACTCTGGAATGACTGTTATGATGTCATCTCTACCTTTTTCAAAAAAGGTAATTGGCATGGCAGTTTTTATTTCGTATAATTTTGTGCCTCATCTATCACATATTCGGCTATTATACCTGAGATTTGTAATCCCATTAGGGTGCCTTGTTTCTGTTTGTAGTAAGATCCTTTAAATGAGAATGAGATAGTGTTCGGATCAATGTTTTCCCACTCATTGTCGATGCACCTTTTGGCTGTATCCAAGGTAGTGTTTGTGTATAATGAAACTGCGTCCCAACTCACCTGTACATAACCACTTGGAAGCTATATAGTTTATGTAGTTTGCAAATCGAACGAGTCCTTTATACAGGTCTCTATAAATGATTTAAAACAGCGCAGTTGGCGTGGACTATTACGAATATGTATTTATACTCTGATGTAAACTTTAATTTAAACAAACGATACTGGACTTTGAGCTGGCAATTTGTAAAAGAATGAATAATGTGACTGGAATTATAAATTTGTAGAGAATTTTTAAGGAAAGATAGATGAAAAATTTCCAAAGCACCTACGCTGTTACAATCATCTATAAAACCCGTATAATGCCCGTTAAAATTTGTTTATTTCTGTATTTGGGAAATCAATGGAAGAGATTATTGGTCTTAGGTTTAATTCTGCTTTATGTATTTTTGGCAAGCATAGTATCTTGGGCAGGTTCCTTTGAAAATATGAGTTTTCTTGTGTTCTTCATCAATTATGCCTCCTTTCTTCATTTCTGCAATTATTTTATTTTCTCTTGGTTGGTAACAGTTTGAAGGATCTCCTTCTAGTCTCTCATAGAATTTTCCATCTGATATTTGAGTTGTCGCTAGTTAGTGGTATTGTTCTCTGGTCATCACTGTCGTTACATTTCCTTCATCTGATTGTGTTATAATCAATTTGCAATGTTCTTTCACAAATCTTTGAGTTATTCTTAGCTTTTTGAGGAGTGGGCTATTGTTTGATTTGTCCTTGTGTATAAAGATGGTAGTCACATTGGTTATCTTAGCCGTTGTTATATTTTCATTTTTACCGTGGATAATTTTTGTAATTTCTCCATCTAAGCTGCGAGTTTTGGGATTTGTACATCGTTTTTGGTTGGTGGGATGCAGAATTTAGGTTCTAACGATAGGGTTGTCTTCACATCTATTGGTAATTCTGTTAACGATAGGTTCTTTATCCACTTTTCCTATGTTACAATTTGGAGTATCTGGTAAAACTCTTCCCAAAGTAGTTCTGGGAGATCTGTACTGATAAACGGGGTCAAGGTCTCGAAGGGTACTGTCTTTTCGCGCTCCACTTCTTTACCGCCCTGGATGCGTGCGGTGTTGACACTGTTGCCATCAACTAGGTCCTAACATGCCGCCCGTTATTTCAATGATATAAAAAAAATGAATAACAATTTTTATGGCACGTGATCGTATCACTCAACCGGCAACACACAAATCTTGGACACTGGTCGCTTAAATTCTGCTTCATTCCCCGAACACTTCACACTGACCACTCGGACAACTCCATCATTGCCGGGATGTAGTGCGGTAATTCTGCCAATTTTCCAGCTGTTGACAGGGTTGTTCTCTTCCTTGATGACCACAAGACTGCCAATTTGCAAAAGTTCCTTGGAACGTTTGTGCCATTTCACCCTGTCTTGCAGGTGAGTGATGTACTCGTTGTTCCAACGTTTCCAATAATGTTGTAAAATTCTTTATAGGTGTTGGAACCTTTTTAATCGATTTTCCGGTATTTGCAAGAAGTCTTGCTCAGGTATAGCTGTTATGGCTCGTCCGATCAAAAAATGTCCAGGGAGGGTTAAAATCATTGAGACTAGATGAGAGAGGACTGATTGGACGGGAATTCAATACGGACTCTATTTGCGCCAATACAGTGCTGAACTCTTTCTAATCTAAAATGGTGTTATTCATCACTCTGAGGTGAAATTCGAAAGATCTTACCACAGATTCCCACAATCCGCCGAAATTTGGTGCTCTTGGAGGCATAAAATGCCACGTTATATTGTCCTTTGCTAAGGAATCAGAAATTTTGGCATTATTTTCTTTCAAGAAGTTCTGAATTCCTGAATTTACACCTATAAAGGTGGTGCCATTATCCGAACACATATGTAATGGTCTCCCACGCCTCGCAACAAATCTCTTTAACACGGCCAAAAATGCCTCACTCGTCAAACTGGTAACTAGTTCAAGATGCAACACCTTTGTGGTCATGCAGACGAAAACGCAAACATATGCTTTCAAAGTTTTATAGTTTCTTGTTTTTCTATCTTTAATCATAAAATAGCCACAAAAATCAAGGCCAGTATTAAAAAACGGTAAGTACTCGTTTACTCGAGAAACAGGTAAGTTACCCATTATATACTGAAATGCTCTCGGGTTTTGCCTAGCATTGACACATTTGTACACTATAGCTCTCACCAGATTTCTGCCTGATATAGGCCAAAATTCTTCACGTATTGAATACAGTAATTGTTGGGGACCACAATGTAGTAAGCGTTTATGCTCCTCAATCAATATGATTTGAAATTGGATGTTTTTTATTGAAACTTAAATTTTCAGCATTTTGCAGTCTTCCACTTACACGCATAATTCCCTTTTCATCTAAAAAAGGATTCAATCTGAGCAACGGACTAGATGAGGAAATTGTACGAGCTGCCTTGAGATCGACTATCTCCTTTTCAAATGATTGTTGCTGTGCAAGTTTGATCAAAACCTTTGATGCTGCTTCAAGTTCCTCAATGGTAAGTATTTCGACTACCCGTTTTTCACCTGTCAATTTCAAACTTCGTTTGATGCCAAGTTATAAATTGTATAATTATGGCAGCACAATTTCGTTTTGAAATAAATTGCACTGGATTGCAATTTCGGACATACTTTCACACTCTGTACATCCATACATAAGGCTGTTATCAAGCCATCTATTGCTAATTTTTTATCGGCTTCTTTCTCTAATCTAGCAGCTCTTTTCTTTTCGATATGTATATCATATTCTTCTAAAGATATGTTTTGAGTCTCGAAGCCACAACATATATCGCATCTATCTTTTTTTGGCTTACAAATACTCAAATTCAGTTTCTCGAATGTATTATCGAAAAAACAATTTGAAACAGGTCGAACTGAGTCCTCACTACATTTTTGCTTGTATACATCATAAAGATGACTCTTGCTTTTGAAAACTGGTTCTAAATAAAGTTTAGTTGATGTCATTCGACAATAATGTGAAGGAACTTTCGGTATGCTCTCGAAAAATTCTTTTAAATGGTCGGCTTGAGTGACTCCTTCATTGTCAATTCTCGTTGATTTTCGTTTTCCCCTATTACAACACTTACTTCTACTCGCAACTAGAGGTATACCAGCATTACATTCGTTGATCCAATTTAGAACCATGCCTTCTTTCAATCTCAAAGTATTCAAAAACATTTTTTACAATTTTTAATTAATTTAATTTTAAACGATATACCAACTTGACTGATCTTTTTGAAGTTGCCAATTCTGTCGTTTTTTGTTTAACCGGAATTTTGTCGATCAAACAACATAAAAAACTTTGTTTAGCAGTCCAATCCAGCTTCCTTCCAGAAATTGTTGGAAATATTTTGTCTGGCATCTTCTTCGAACAAGGAACAAGACCTCTTTGTGCTCTTGCGACAAAAATCAGATTCGCATGTAGGTCCTATTTTTCTTGCAGCCCTTGGAACTCCTGAAGTGATTACTTTGTCCCTTCCTCCTTGTATATCCGTGATAAGATTCACCTTGCATCCGTTTCTGCTTGGTCACATTTTTTTTTCCAAGTTTCGGACAATGCATGCTTGCGGCGTTTGGGAATATTGGTTTCAACATGATCACCTGGTGAAATTGTTGTTTGTGCAAATATGGTCGGAATAGCAACTTCCTCGGAGTTTGAATCTTTCACAACACAAGATGTTGGTAAAAACTCAGATGAAAGCACAGATGATGTGATAACAGTAGAATACTCATTGGTAGACATACTGGAGCAGCATGCAACAACAGAATCTGAGGACATTTTATCCACATTATAGTAGTTTGATGAAATATCAGTGATCGTCGTCGTCAAATACTCGTTTGTGCTTGTGCAGGCTTGCGTATGAAACGAGTCAGAGGAAAGTGCTTGCCCAACAACACTTTCAGTTTCAAATTCGGACCTAAATCTAGGAATCGCTTCTGACACGAATTGATCAGAATGCCGGGTTAAGAAGAATATCTGGGACTTCAGGGGTAATTTTAGCTGCTATATTCCGAATAAGTTCTTCGTCGGTTTTATATATCAGAGCATTTTCTAAAACTTTAATTTTAAAATTGCGTTTTTCCTTATCATCCATGAATTTGATACCATTGGCATGCAACAAGTCTATAATTTCTTCGTCAGAATAGACACTATTATTATTCGAAATTTTTTCTTCCATCATAGCAATCTGGAATATTAAAGAAAACAGAATTACTAATAGATCGTAACTCATAAGAAACAACAACTTTCCTAAATCTAATATGCCGTATCTCAAGTCTTGTTGTTTAACGTGGAACTTACTTTATTTCTTAAATTTTTCTAATCAAAAATATATGCAAGTTGCATAAAATATATTCAAATATAATAAAAACTTTCAGTACCCACCAGAAGTTCATGAAAACACTCGAAAAACAAAAAATAATGAGCAGGTACGTATGATCTCGTGCGCCTGACCAACAATGCCTCACTAACCAATGACTTACTCCGTATTCGCACTACAGAATAGCTACATGACATAGCAGTTATTGCTTCGATCATTCTATCTCTGTTTTTTCATAGAAACATTGTATTCTAAGAAGAGAGATAGATGCGGCTTTCGACGCTCTATTAGAATCGCGAAAAATGGAGAATTTCATAAATTTTGACTTACGCGGTATTAGAATTAGGGCGACGATTTACAATAATATACCCCAACGGAAAAAAAATTGGTACCATCATACCCCCTTAAAACTAGATTATCTGTCTTCAGTTTGTATTTACTAAAGTTTTTTCGATAGGCGTCCTCATTCACACAACTAACCGCACTTCCACTGTCAAAAGTCATTTTACAGCTCATTTTGTCTATCTGAACAAGTACTGTGAAATTATTTTTCACGAGTTTTTCATTGTCCTTGTCTATGTTATACAAACTCTTATTTCTGAACAGTGAAGACTGTCCATGTTCAGAATTATTATAGATTATGCTTTTCTCCGTGGATGGACTGACACCAGACACATTAAAATGATTCGAAACGTATCCCGATTGTTCGATAAAGCTTACGGGTTTGCTTTTAACCTTTCTACACACTTTAGCTAAATGACCCTTGGATCCACAAGAATTGCATTCGTAACTTCTTCATTTGCAGGTTCTATCATGCTTTCCACCGCAACAGTTACACACTTTTCCTTGTGATGTTCTTCCTTCAAAACCATTTCCATTGCTGATTTTTCGACTAAGGCCACCGTTGCCATGGTTGCGCACTTAAGATAAGTGGTGTGGTTTTATTTTGCCTACGCTGACAGAATTTCTATGACCGCATTGAAGAGAATGGGATTGACGAGCTGCTCCCTATGCCGGTGGTGCAGGAGTACTGATGAAACGGTTGAGCATATTTTGTTCAACTGTGGAAACCTTACTGAGTTAAGGTCAACACACCTTCTATTCCTATGGTGAGAGGGACCACTCCTGGCAGGCTCGCGACATTTCTGTCTTCGTGTCTGAGGAGCTGACTCTCTATAGAACGATGCGGGTGAACAATGGGCCACTAGGCCTCAGTTCGGCCGGTAAGGCACCGCACAGAGAAGAAGAAGATGACCGCATTGACCGCGGCCCACAGAATTTGCTATGTAGTTAATTTCGTTGTCCCCATTGCACGCATGACCGTGATCCGAATCAATGGCTGTCGCCGTATTTTTTAGGGCTCCTAATGTTGCATCTTCTTTTTCTATGCACACTTTTTCCATGTTTTTTTCTGAACGAACGAATTTAAGCAGGATGATTTCCAAATGATTCCCGAACTTGCAGTTTACCGTCAATGCACACAACCTTGCAAAACACTCGGAGATGCTCTCTCTCGGGCCCTGTCAATACTGAAAAAAATTTATCCTCTCGCGCCAAACGTTGTAATAATAATAATAATATTTATTCACGCATGTTACAAATGATTACATGTATAAATACTTGCCATTAAAGTATTATATGGCCTGTCAAAGAATACATACAACACACATATTTAAGTAAATACATACAGCTTAATATACAAACCAGAAAATATACACAACATAAACACAGTAACAACTAAGCGTGAAAGCAGGTAGACAGCATAATGATTTTTTTCCCGTTAATTGTTCTATGATAAAATTTATTTTTCGGGAATTTATGTTGGAGTACAATGTTTTACGAAGATCTGGCACAATTGTTCATATGTCTTATCCTTTGGATTAACAGGAAAGCATAAGTTCCGTATCAACTTATATGCCTCAACTCCGATACAGTTTAACAAATTAGCCACTTTAAGTTTATTGGCCGTAATTTTGTTTGCCTCGAAATATTGGTCAAGACGTTCAGCGTATATAGTAAAATCGTCTTCGCCAATTTTCAGTTCTTCGAAACGTGATGCCGCCATTTTGACAGATGGACACTCGCGTTTTCTCAATTTTATCCTCGTCGCCAGTTACTATGTTCGTTAGTTCTTTCACGGGTAAATGAGAAATGAAAGCGTTACTGAAGATGGACTTGTTTATTCAGAGTCGCTTGGTACAGATCGCTTGGAGTGCTAACTGATACAATGTGCTATGAAAACACGTGTGTGTATCGCTCGGAAGCTACGCTCCGAATCCTCTTGTAGGACGACTTCCTGGATACTTGCAGCCAAGTGTCGCTGTAGTAGCTTCCGGTACATTAAGGTCTGCTTTCAATAATAAGTAAGGCTCTACATCGAGCTCACAATCAGGTTAAAAATATGATCATAAAAGTATGACATTACACGGTAGAATTGTTCTTCTTTTTACACCCTACCTCAATTCTACAATTCATGAAACACTATCATTATACAGGGTGTTTCATTGGGAAAGGGAAATACTTCACAGGTGCATAGGTGCACCAAGACGGTTCTAGAGATACCCCATTTATTGGGTCTCACTGTCTTCGTAGCCGAGATACAGGGTGTTTTATGAATTTTGCCCGTTTCTTCCTGAGGCCGTACCAGACGAACCACCCGGTATATTTTCTTCATATTTGGCAAATATGTTCCTAATTGAGAGCCCAAACATATCATGCAATAACCGCCTCGAAAATCCAGGTCTGGGTTAACAAAAAATTATGAATCGTTTGAATCCTCGAAACAACACCCTGTACATAGGAATTTTGAAATTCTGTTTTAATATTCGAAAACACCACTAAACACTAAACTGAGACGTATACTTCAAATTTTCGCGCAGAAAGTTTAACTGCACAAATTTTTAAGGTGAAAGTGAAGTTTTTAGTAACTTGGATACCCGAAAGTGGTTTGAAGTTACTTTAACAATGAATTATCAACAATATTGAATCCATAATTATTTCAACATTACTCTGTAATTCATTTTTACATTGGTTTTCTTTTTTATAGCTGTATACTTGAAAATCCAGGTCCGGGTCAACGAAATTATGAATCGTTTGAATCCTCGAAACAACACCCTGTAACTCGGAATTTTGAAAATCTGTTTTAAAATTCGGAAATACCACTTAAAACTGAACTGAGACGTACACTTCAAATTTTCGCGCAGATAGTTTCACTGCACAATGTTCAACGTGAAAGTGAAGTTTTTAAGAAATTGGATACCTGAGTGGTTTGAAGTGACTTTTAACAATGAATTATCAAAATATTGAAATCCATAATTATTATACGTTATAATGCAACTCACTTCTCAATAAATGAAAACTAATGTGGAAATTAATCACAAAGTAATGATGAAATAATTATGGATTCAATATTGTTGATAATTCATTGTTAAAAGTCACTTCTAACCACTTTCAGGTATCTTAGTTCTTAAAAACTTCACTTCTATGTTGAAAATATGTGCATTGAAACTATCTGCGCGAAAATTTGAAGTGTACGTCTCAGTTCAGTTTTAAGTGGTATTTCCGAATTTTAAAACCGATTTTCAAAATTCCGATGTACAGGGTGTTGTTTCGAGGATTCAAACGATTCATAATTTTTTGTTAACCCGGACCTGGCTTTTCAAGGCGGTTATTGCATGATATAATTGGGCTCTCAATTAGGAACATATTTGCTAAATATGAAGAAAATATACCGGGTGGTTCGTCTGGTACGGTCTCAGGAAGAAACGGGCAAAATTCATAAAACACCCTGTATCTCGGCTACGAAGACAGTGAGACCCAATAAATGGGGTATCTCTAGAACCGTCTTGGTGCCACCTATGCACCTGTGAAGTATTTCCCTTTCCCAATGAAACACCCTGTATGAATACATTTAAAATACAATATACAAAAATTAAACACATATGTTTTTTCTGAATTTGGTGGCCTTGAATGTGGTTTACAAGGCTTTTGTTAGGACATCGGCTGTCTGATGTTCCATTGGAACATATTTCAATAAAAACTTGCCTTTACTCACCGAATCTTTAACAAAATGAAACTCCACATCTATGTGCTTCGTTCTCTTAGTTTCAAGAGTATTACTTATATGTATTCAGAATTGATTATCCTCCATAATTGTAATGGGAAAAATTATTTTGTTCGTAATTTCCTGTAAGAGCTGTCCTAAAAATAAGCACTCTCACATGCACATAGAAAGTGCGATATACTCGGGTTCGGTGGTGGAAATTGCCACTATTGGTTATTTCTTTGAACATAAATACAAAATATTCTGTTTTTTTTTTATTAAAAATCCTGACACACTTTTCCTGTCATTAATATCTGAAGCAAAATCTGAATCGGCATAAGCTATAATTTTGCTTTCAGCCTCATCATTCTTCCTATATACCAAACTCTCTTGAGTACCATTCAGATACCGTAGTACATTTTTCAAAAATTTATACCGGTGTGAAGTTAGCAGCCACTTTCTTCGGAGAGAGCGGCCGTTTCACCAGTGGCGTCGGGTGAAATATAATGTATCATAACTTTTGACTGGAATGAAGTAGCGATCTGAAATTATCTGAAATTTTCATAGGTTCTATGGAGGCGGTGTCGATCTCCACCCCTCGGCCCCTTCCGAAGGAGATGAGATTGATAACACTTGTTCCCTAGATCATAAAGAACGTATCCTGTGAGTTTCATCGGTAGAGGCCATTTTGTCGGTGTTTTTCTATAATAAGTGTGAGACATGGAGGCGGCGGAGTCGATTTCCACCCCTCAGCCCCATCCGAAGGAGATGAAATTTATAACACTTGTTCCTTAAACCACAAAGAACGTATCCTGTGAGTTTGATTGGTAGAGGTCATTTTCTTCGATGTGTTCAGAATAATAATAGGTTCTATGGAGGCGGCGTCGATTTTCACCCCCTCGGCCCCTTCCGAAGGAGATGAGATTGATAACACTTGTTCCTTAGGTTAGGTTAGGTTAGGTTAGTGTTCAGAATAATAATAGGTTCTATGGAGGCGGCGTCGATTTTCACCCCCTCGGCCCCTTCCGAAGGAGATGAGATTGATAACACTTGTTCCTTAGGTCATAGTAAACGTATCCTTTGAGTTTTGTTGGTAGAGGCCATTCTCTTCGGTTATTTTTGATTGATCATAATTTTCTTTTTTTTCCAGGTCTTTTTTTTACAGTTCCGGTTGGGAGAAAAATCTGATTTTCTAGTATAATATTGAAAATCATTTCAGAAAGATATTCTAGAAATTTCAGATCGCTACTTCATTCCAGTCAAAAGTTATGATACATTATATTACACCCGACGCCACTGGTGAAACGGCCGCTCTCTCCGAAGAAAGTGGCTGCTAACTTCACACCGGTAAAATTTATAATGGTTCGAATTAAAACAACTTTGAAATCGGTCAAAATGAGCAACTGAAAAACAAATATCCGGCCTTGTACCCAACATCAGATACATTAACTGCCTACCAATTCTCTATATTTTATATTCATACTCGAATCATTGACATTATTTTCCTTTTCTAAATACAAATTCGGCTGGATTGATATCGTAGCAATTTTTGAATTATCAATCTCAAAATTCCTTAATATCTTTTGAAAAAGTGTCTTTTGACTTAATTGCTTTTCTTTCCGTTTTCATTTCTATACCGAGAAAAACGAATTTATTATTATTCTCAGAAATTTTTAAATCAACACATTTCATCAGATTTTCCTTCAGATAATTAAAGTCACTTTCATTACGGGAAACAACTAACATGTCATCAACCCAAATTGAAATATATGAATATTTATTGAAATATAAACATGGATCAGTTTCTGATCTTTTAAATTTCAAGTCAGATAATTTTTCATTGGCACAAGGATACAAAATAATGTTAAAACTAGGAGATCTAGAACGAGCTTTTTATTCTGTCTTGCTGCCAGTATATCCCAAACAACACACACACATCTTTTAAACATTTTATAGACTATATAAAATAGATTATTAGATGATCTATAAAACATCAAAATGTATTGAATTTCTAACCTAGATTCGACGTAAAATGTCCGCGAGATTTACGTTGAAAAATACTACTTTTTTAGACATCTAATTCACGTCAAAGTAAGTCTTTCTATAACAAGTGAAATTTCTGTTTTTTTTAGTTTATCCTAACTTAGTATCACGTTTGACATGTAATAGATGTTTGAGGATTTATGTTATTGTGATGACTCTCTAATGTCTATATATCATTAGATTTTGGTCGTTTTTCTTGATCAATAATCTGATAATATATAGATGATCCGAAAAACATCCACACTCATAACCTCTTAAATATATAACATAGTAGATGTGTTTTGGAGCATTGCCGTCATGATCGAAATTGGACGTCTATTAAGCGGAATATTATTTATGAAAATTGTTGGTGATATTGTATACGTATATAAGATGACATAAGATAAACCTTTGTTCAATGTCCCTAAAAAATCTTTGCATTGTATAATTTTTGGCATCTTACTATTGTCAATTCCAAAACAATATTGATAACGTGCGTTCAAAAAAATTCGTGGTCAAGTAAGCTGTGGATTCTATTTTTCCTGAGAGTCTGTGAGGAGAAAAATAGAATCCACAGCTTACTTGACCACGAATTTTTTTGAACGCACGTTATCAATATTGTTTTGGAATTGACAATAGTAAGATGTCAAAAATTATACAATGCAAAGATTTTTTAGGGACATTGAACAAAGGTTTATCTTATGTCATCTTATATACGTATACAATATCACCAACAATTTTCATAAATAATATTCCTGTGGATTCTATTTTTCTCCTCATAGACTCTCAGGAAAAATAGAATCCACAGCTCACTTGACCACGAATTTTTTTGAACGCACGATATAATGATTTGAAAGACGTCATATTTAAGACCTGTTACTGATTTATTCCATTAGATTTTTCGAAGAAGGGTTGTATGGTAAAAAAATTCAAAGAAAATTGACATTTGCTAGTTTCAAGATCATGTTTATCCTAAGGAGATTTGGTGAGAGACTTCAAAAGTATGCATTTTCATTCATAAAAACACCTTGAGTCTTATTTTATCAATGAAAACTGTTTTATGCTTCTCCTTTCATGTTTCTGTGGTGTGCGGCCCAGCAAATTATCAGATATAATATATTTTATCTACACAGTTGAAATCTCTCATAGCAGTTAGGAAAGCAAAAACAAGTTCTGATATGAAAAAATAAATAGGTATATTCATATAAAACATAAATAAACACAATTCAAATGTATCAAAAATATAAATTGTATCAATGACCAATGTAGTCGAGACAATTTGTTCAATTAAAAAAATAAATAAGAATGTCATAGGCATCGGCACTTTGTGAGGATTTGCTTTTCGTTTTCTCATATTCGTATCGTTGGTTTGCAAGGCGTAACCAGTCTTGAATTGCCTTATTAGGGTCGTGTCGTTGAGATCTGCCAGGATTTCACTCTCGAACAGATTATAAACAGCCTCTGGAACTAACACAAATCAAAATAAGTGATTTTTTTTTCGCAATTAAGCACAACTTTAAAAAACAATCACAACAGAGAACAAAAGAATATCAAAGTTTTGCAGAAAATTATGAAAAAGTTTTTTTCAAACTATAAAATGTACTTTTATATTGCGTTCAGTTTTTTTTCTGAGAAATAGAAATAATTGAAAGTTTATGAATACAGGGTAACACCGAGAAAATTTGAGAGGTGATGCTATGGTGAAAATGAAGGTTACACCCTTCCAAAGATTAACGGAAACAATTTTTTTCACAACTTTTTTAATGAGAATTTTACTTTTAAAAAAACATGGCTGAAAAGCCCAATTCATTTACTTACTCTTTTATTTCTACAATTCTTTTCGAAAACTCAAACATTCACGAGAAAACAATTTCGATGCATTTTAATTTTGTTGGCTGTTGTTCAATAAAATGCTATTTAATAAGAGCTTGGAACACATTTTGTTTATGTTTTTTTGTAAATGCTTGAGTTCTCGAAAAAACTTTTAGAAATAGAAAAATTAGTGAATGAATTAGGCTTCTCACTCATATTTTTCCAAAGGATTCAAGGCTTGCTATGAAAATTTCCTTTTTTTGAGATTTCGACTTATTCGTAATGATATGACCTTCGAATACAACATCAGAAAGATAATAAATGATATTTTGAATTCAAGGTGATCAAGAAATGTCAATTGATAAGTCCAAAATTGATAAAATTCCAAAATTGTTAATTAAATCTATATTTTATATAAATGCTAATTTTTTTGACATTGTATATTGAATAAATATCATTTTTTGAAACGATAGCTGAAAAAAAAAACATTCTAAATAGAAATGGAAAACGCTTATACCTCCTGCTATAATTCATCTAAGATGATCTGAAAAACATCTTAACATTTTCTCGAAGATTTCAAGCTCAAGACATTCAATTATTCTTCAAATCCTGATTGAACCCATTTTGTGCTCGACTTTTGACTAATGATAATATTTTTCAGCAAGTTTTTCAAGTCGAGTGGTTGAGTATTATTCATTGCTAAATCAATATCTCAAAGAGGTCTATCTGTAACTGTAACAATTTGAGCCCTACGAAATCTCCAACGCAAATTATGAAATTCTACATGTAATTTGAAATTTCAGATGATCTTGAAATATTTATCCTTAAATATTTGAAAGAAAGATTCCAAAACCGATCATCGTGTAAATTATAAACATATTTTTAAAAAGAGCGGATTTCAGGTACCTGGGATAATATCTAAATAAACAGAGTATTCAGAATAGTGATAACAGACATAACAGTTCAATAGAACGGTTATTCAAAAGATATCATTCGATAGACTGCTTCAGATGATCATTCTATGAAAGGTTTCAAATTTCTACTTACAATATACCTACCTAATTTACAATAATTAATCAACATATTCTCCAGTAGAACAAATGTTATAGGTATAATTTACAGGAAGTAGTACCTAATCAAAAGTTAATCACTAGTGTTAGTTAGTCATCTGAAAGATATCATTCACTCGACTTTTCTAGATCATCGGACCATGAAAGATAACAAATCTCCAATTTTATATTAATTAGCATATCTTAGTGCCACCACATTATTCGGAGGAACACATTTTAGGTACCTACTACACCGGGAATAGTAGGTTCCTATATAATTCAACATTACATAATATTCACTTTTGAACGGTTATCTAAAAACATCATTCAATAGATCTTAATAGATGATCCATCTGTAAAAGATATTTTCATAATACCTATTCTGCTTTTATCCAAAGATGCAGATTCGTTTTTGAAAATTATAAATAAATCTCATTTTTATAACAGTGAGCCCAGACCTGAACCAGCTACGTTTGAAAAGCTATATTATGGAGAAATTGAAATTGTACTTACTAGAACTAGGTACCATAAGCAACATTTGCACTCACCTTCTTTAATTGTGGCAGCACTAATCACTAAATAGTATATTCACTAAGCTAAGGCTAAAGCAAAAACAATCACTCGATATTTGACTTGACCTTTTGACGAAGCAGTGTTCTAACGAAATGATCAAGTTCGAATGTCTTTCTGTCTATAACCCTACCCGCTATCCCTTTGAATTTTAACATTTGGCGGTTCGGCGGTTCGTAACCACGTGACCGAGCCCGATATAGGAGTTCGCATTTCGCTCATCGTGATCGCATAGATCACCTATTTTTCATTTTATATTTTATTTATATTAACGGAATATGGAAAAACGCTCTTATTTCAATAGGTGGTATTCGAGTTATCGATTTCGTTTTTTCAAATTTAACTTAGATTTATTGTTTGAAGTACTTCCGGTCGTACCGAAATATTAGAATTTGTATTTATATCTTACTTCCAGAGCACAATATGCGTCACCTGACCAAATTGCCAGATTTAGAGTATTGTATCTTCATAATTATTAATTCGATTTTTATCTTTTATGTATCGAATTGAGCAGAAAAAAGGCCTTTCTAATAATACTTTTTTCCAAGGCATTTACATCTCAAGAAAAAGATTAACATTCCGAATATATTGCAGGCTGATAAAACTAGGGAATCTTAGACTTTTTTTGGGGTGTCAATTTTTCCCTGATGTTGGAATGAAAATTCAACGATGAAATTTTCACTCATCTAGGACGAAACTGAAATAATTAAAAAAAATCACTAATACTAAACTTATATGTTACAAGTAACACATATTTGTACTGAAATCGATATTTACAATAAAAATATGAAGAAATACACCTACTGCGCCATTTGAAAAAAATCATTTCCGGTATAACCAATGTACTTCAAAAATCTTCTCTTTGTTGAATAAAAAAAAACGAAGTCGATACCTTATATACCGTGTTTCCATATTCCGTTGACAGCCGGTATAGCTCTTTGTCAGGCCGCACACCAAAGAAGCATGATACGAGAAACAAAAAACATGGGATGTTTTCATTCATAAAAACACCCCGTGTCTATTTCAATCATTGAAAATGTTTGTTGTTTCCAGTATCATAAAACAACGGAAAAAATGAGCATTTTCGTGGAAAACTCAATAAATCTTTGTTTAAGTACTTATTTAAGAAAACAAAAACCCTCTAGCATAAAAATTGAGGGTCCTTACTCCATTTCATCCAATTGTTGAAGAGAATGAAAAGGACATAATTCATATTTTTTTTTATTAAGTTGGGTAGGAAATATTTAAAATGTCATACGATTCATAATGAATGCTGAATGCTGAAAACAACAACCTCCAGCCAAATTATGTGAACGTAGTTAACGTGTCATGGATTGCCGTGCAAGTTCAAGAATTTTTTTGTCACTACCTTTTAGGGGTGATATCTCGAAAAGGGATGGCTGAGAAAATTTTGTTGTAGAGAAGACTCATCTTAAATTTCACATGCTTAATTTTGTCGCATGAATTTAAAAACAACCTGTATGTCTATGCGTATCTGCTAGTCGAATTCATACCTAAATAAATAATTATTTTCCATATGGTTTTTGGTATTAAAATTGTTGCATAGCATATCTGAAAAACATCAAAAAATTGCTGACTTCTCTATTGGATGAAATAAATAGGTATTCTATAAACATTTTGAAAACATATATATAGTCCGTTCACGAAAGGTTGAGCCGTCGGTTGGCCATGGAAATTTGGCATATTCCACTGTGTTTATCAAAATTTTAGGTTATGTTCTTTATTTTCTTGTCAGATTGATACGCAATGTTGTCAATCGTGCATAGAGTTCTCTGATAACTCGCAAGCTCGTCGGACGAGGCCGAGTACATTCCGCAACGTCGACGTTATTTTACTCTATGACAGTAAATACTGCCAACTTCAAATAAATAAAGAAACGCCTACTATGTGCTCAACCTTTCGTGAACGGACTATAGTCGAAATGCAATATTTCCATGGACATCTTAAAAACATTCATAATCTTTGGTTGGGAGACTTTATATAAATTATACCTACTCTTAAGGATGAAAATCAATTCACAATTCTTTGACTTTTAAAGTTAGATATTTTATTTATGTATTCTAGATGACTAAATATTGTCGAATAATGATGTCTTATTTCGATGAATGGCATGGCATATCTATTATACGTCGAAACGTTATTCTTTTTTCGATGGTATCAATTAGATGTCTTATAAACATTTCAAAAACGTGTGGTCGAATTGAAATACAATTATCGACATATTTGAGACATACAAAACCGTACGTTTAAAGACAATATATACAGTATATATCTAAAAAATGTCAATCAATCTACTGTTTTATGACCATATGAGTTAGATGTTTTATCGATGTATTTTAGATGACAAAAAGAGCAAAATATTGATGTATAATAGACGTAAAACATAAGATGTCCATTAAACGGTAAATAAAATACCTCCTCCACGATTTTAAAACTTCGATATTTAATATACGGCTTTTGGAGGTGTGATCAAAAAGCTATAAATTTTTGGATATCTGCAGGATATAAAATTGTTTCAGGTCTTAGATAATGCATCTAAAGGATGTCTTCTAGACATTATGTATAGAAAACATCTCAATTAGATAATCTTATTTCAATCAGATTTCAGAGCAAGATGGCTTTAGATCACTTTTAATATCTATTAGATGTCATTTAGATGTGAGTGTGTTGTTTGGGATCAGTTTATGTCACTAACTGGCGCGCATAAATGACATGACGAATGACATTGACTTTAGAACATAGAACAATATGACACTATGAGGCACCATATTATACATCCCCTCTCACAAGTTTAATTTGTCTAGTTTTTTAATGACTCGTCCAGATCGAGTGGATAGAACTTGAGACTGAGACTCATTTGATTTGGATACTTGTAAGGGATCACGCACTTCTGGTGCTACCCTTTTAGATTCTTCAAACATGGAAACACTATTTCTAGAAACAATTGAAGATGGGATAACATCACTATCAGATACAAAAACATCAAGTGAACTGTCAGTTAACTTGAATCGGTTTTCTGATGGTTTAATATCAGTGCGATTTCTTCTGATAGTGTTGCCTTTACAATTTTCCAATATATATGACCTGGGACTTCATGTAAATCTTTGATTTTTGCAGGTTCCCAAATGTTATCTCTGTGATTTAAAACAGTCACATCTGAACCTTTGTTGAGCGGTTTTAGATGCTTAGTATTTCTCTTATAATACTGTTCGTTAACTTGACGTTTGGCAAGCATTTTTTCTTTTACATTATTACACAATTCAGGATACAACAATTCACTAGCAATTGGAACCTTAGTCTTGCAATTTCTGCTTTCTAATAATTGGGATGGTGAGTAACCCATTCCTTTCAATGTAGAATTCCTATAATTCAATAAAGCACAACATAAATCACCTTTTCCTTCCTCCAATGATTTTTTTAGAAGGCTTTTCGCTTTAGCCACAGCTTTTTCAGCCAATCCGTTTGATTGAGGATATTCTGGGCTACGTGTAACAAGAGAAAAGTTCTAACTTTTGGCAAATTCCAAAAATTTCTCACTCTTATAGGGTACATTTTCACTCACAACAATATCAGGGGTCCCAAACCTTGCAAGCACTGGTTTAATTTGAGAAATAACAAATTCAGCACTTTTATTTTTTATTGGCAAAATCTCAAGCCAGTTGGAGTAAGAATCAAACAAAACACAATAGCTCCGATCAGCATATGTGAATATGTCAAAACCAATGCGTTCCCACGGCCTTTCAGGTAATGGATAAGAAAGAAGTATTTGTTTCGGATTCTTTCTAGAGAATTTCTCACAGGTCTTACATTTTTTTGTATAAGCATCAATATCCACTGTCATACTTGGCCAATAAAATACTTTGTCTTTTCAATTCCTAAGTGGCCCTCATGTAAAAATTTTATCATTTCCTGTCTTAGGTTACAAGCAGCAATTAATTTGTTTTCTTGAAACAATAACTTTTCGGATTCAAATAATTTATCTCTCAATTTGTAATTTTTAATAAATTTTATAACAGTACTAAGCTGTGGGTCATTAATTGTTTCCACAGTGAATTGACTGATTCGATTTGTGGACATAGGCAAGTATTTGATTACAGAATGAACTGCAAAATCTATTTAATTTTCAGGAAGTTCTTTTCCCTTCTTAAGAAATGCACGAGAGAGTGCGTCAGATGTACATATACTTAGTAGTCATAGTACCGTGTGATATCCGAAACTCGTCACACTTTATTATTATTTTTTTAAACCAGTAAATTACATCAGTCGGTGCAAAATCCCACAGAGATAAACATAGTTATCTGTTGGTGGAGCTGGTTACATTATTACCTATATCTAACTTATATCTAAATATATCATTTTTTATTTTTTTTTTATATTTTAAGTAACAACAGTTGCATAGTAAAATTTATAATTTTCCTAGTGATGTCATCTACAATATCTCCAAAGTTAATAATTTTATTATGTATATATTAATTTTTTGTATGTCCTCTATTCATTGCACGTTGACCACAATCCATTCTTTCAGTATTTTTTTCACATTTTTTCCTTGTATCTTTTTTAGGTTTATTGGCAGACTATTAAATAATTTTATTGCTTCGATATAACTACTCTTTTCACTAACAGTTTTTTTTCTTTTTGGTATCTGAATACTTTTGTTTCTTGTTACACTATCAGATGTCATAAACTTGTTTTTGAGGCTTTCATAGTGGTAGTACAATGCTTCCACAGCATATACCTGATCTATATTCAGTGGGTTATTAATGCTTACAGGTGTGTTCTTATTAATTATCTTCAGTAACCTTCTTTGAATATTTCTTAGTAAATTTAAAACATTGGAATATGCTCCTCCCCATGCTATTATTGCATAACCGACGACGCTGTTAAATAGAGCATAATATTATTATTATATAATATTTCTTTAAAATAAAATTAAGCGTTTTCAATTTAAGTTGCCTTGAAACAATCTCCAAAGCTTCACCTTCCTCTAGGATTATTTTGCCTCATTGGGTTACCGTAAATTTACACTAATGGCCACAAGTGTTCGTCCTCCTGGTGCTTACACAAGATTGCAGCCAATTTTCAACAAGTACCAAAATAATCTCAGTTGGCATTGATGACAGCTTGGTATTTCTGTTTTTAAACGTGTCAGAGGATCTTTACAACACGTGCTGTACATAATAAAGGCGAAAATGACTTGAAGCGCTTCACACAATAAAACTTCACTTGAAGTACTTACGTCAACGATGATAAGGACCACAAGAAGTCGTTTTGAAGATGGAAACAGATCTGCTCATCGTCAAAAAATCGACGCAACATAAAAAATTCAAGAAAAGTCGTGAGCAGGTGCTTTCGAGCGCTCGTTCATTGGTGCAGCAAAAATTCTATTTCCTCAAAATTTTGTATAGGACTTGAGATTCATGCCGAGTATATGGATACAACATCTCAGCACTCTCCTCTCCAAGAAAGTGCGCATGTTTTTCGTAAAAAGGAGTAAATACCTACCCTAAACCTGCATGACAATTGCGACCCTGTGTGAAGGAAAAACCCTCCATAATTTTTTGTGAATCTTGAAATTTTTATGATTACCTTAATCCCTAAGTTTCAGAAGATCTCGAAAAATTATATTTCAACGTTTCTTTTTACATAATCATGGGTTTTATTACAAAAGTTTGAAAAATATTGACCTCGATTAGAGTTTATGAGTGAATTCATGATGAATATTATGATATTTTTTATTATGAATGCTGGACATACAATCAGTTGTGGAAAAGGCAAAGAAGGATTTGTTAGTACTTTCTTTATTTTCCAGAAAAAAATATAAAATCTATGATCTAAATCAGTACGAATATTTAAACAATAAAATTCAATAATCTAAATATCATTGAATGCTCATTTAGACATTATGTATTATAGAATATATAAAATAACCAATAACATGCACTAAATAGAATTGAATAATTAATTTGACGAAGTATAAACAGAACAAATAATATGATGGCACATTGAACTGTAAAAAAAACAATGAACTTAAAGCATTTAAGTCTTTGATTTTGATCAGGTATTCAATCATAAATATTATATGCATATAATATTTATGACTTCGATGTACCCACAATTCATTTTAAAACTGGATTAGAAACAATTTTGAAAATTGAGACTGTTAGATATTTAACATGTTATTGGTGGATCATTAGTTATTCAACCATTGATTTAAATCATCTCTCTGACCAGAGGATCCATTCAAAACGTTATTCATTCGTTCAAGCAAATTTGGGTCGTCCCAGGAATACTTTTGTGAGTTTCCCATGTTAGTATTATTCACTTGCGGGTACTGAGTATAACTCAAATTAGGTTCACCAACACTTTGCACCTCAGAATGCATTCTTCTTGAGACAGAAGCAGCATTTGGCACATCAGTTTTCTGTATTTTCCTCATTTTCATCCTACGGTTTTGGAACCATACTCTTATCTGCGTTTCGGAAAGATTCAATCGCTGGGATAACAAAATTCTTCTCGTTCTTTGTAGATAGCTGGCTTTGAGAAATTCAATCTCCAGGCCAATCAGTTGGTCATTGGAGAAGGATGTTCTTGACCTTTTCTTCGAAGTCGATTTGGACTCTGGAGTTGGTGGAGTGTTCAATGTTGGCGATGTTGTTTCTGTCGTAGAAGTTGATGAAACTGATGGTGAAACCGTTGTTGAAGGGCCTTGCACAGCTGACACCACAGGGTTTGTGGTTAGGAAATTTACGTTCTGGAAAGAAATATAATATTAATATCTAATTGGGATGAAAAATATACAAGCAAAGCTTTGAGCAGGTGCTTTTGAGCGCTCGTTCATTGGTGTAACAACGATGTTATTACCTCAATATTTAGTATAGGACTTGAGATTCATGCTAAGTATATGAATGTGAAATCTTAGCTCGATCGGAATTATATTCTGAAAATTATTCAAAAAATGAAGTATGATCATGCGATACTCTTGAAATTTCGCACGAACAATCAGTATATCAATGTTCATTCATAGAATGAATTTCACCCGAATCTGATGTCATGTAATAGTAATGTAAATTTTTCATGGTTTGGTTCACCACTTTGGCAACAAAACTTTTGCATGAGGCTTTTTAGGATCATCTCGCATGTGGCCGCAAAATTTCATTTCGTTTGGCTTCGTTTTGTCTAAGATATTGAAGAACACGATTCGGCTGATTAACGAACTTAATCGCGGCATTTGGAAACCTATCTCAACCTGAAAATCTCAAGTCTTCAGGACAATATTTTCGAAAGTTAACGTACTAACGGCCGCCCACGTGAACAAAATTCAATTTGAACACGAATTCGTCATCGGGGAGTTGAACCCTTTCATTTGGGACCATTTCGTGCTCAAAATTAGAAATTACAGACATTTGGCAAAACTATATGGGTAGCATAAATTTTAGTAGCACGAGGGCATGTCGCATAAAGGCAATTTGAACACTACAGCAGAGAGATTTCAAATGAAAGGGAATCTTACCAGGCCATGGAGGTCTGAATGAAAATTCAGAAGCTAAAGCTAATCACTTGTGATTAATGAAAATTATTTTGGCGAGCCCACAGACGTAAAATGGCTAGATTGTAAAAGTAGTCGTAGATAAAAATTTACAATCATTGATTAAATCGAAACCCGAATATTGAAACAGTAGGTTAAGGACAATTTGAACATAAAAGAAGAAAGATTTCAAATGAATGTTAATCTTACCTGGCCATTCACATCTGTATAAGAATTATACTTTTGTAGCTGAAATTGGTTCACCAGGGTTGGCGATGTTGAGGGTAGTGATATTGGGGAGGTTTGTGGAATATATGTTAAATTCATCAAGGGAGATCCTTGGGCTGCATTCACCACCGGGTTTGGAGTTTCGAAATTGTTCTGGAATCAAATATAGAATCAATATCTAATTGTGATAAATATGAACCACAAATCAAAAGTTTTAATTGAATAAATTGAAACTCAAATATTGAAACAGTAGCATAAAAGTACCTCAAAAACTAAAGCAAAAAGATTTCAAATTAATGTTAATCTTACCTGGCCAGTTACTCCTGAATGAAAATTATACTGTTGTTGGTATTGGAGCATCAGGATTGGCGATGTTGAGGGAAGTGTTATTGGCGCAATTGGTGGAACTAATGTCGAATTCATCAATCCTTGAAGTAGCTGCATCACAGGGCTTGGAGTTTGGAAATTGTTCTGAAATGAAATAAATCATTAATATCTTCTGAGATAAAAACAAACTACGAATAAAATTATCAATTGATTGAATTGAAACTCGAATATTTAAACAGTAGCATAAAGGTATCTAAAAAACTAAAGCAGAAAGTTTTCAAAATGAAGTAAATCTTACCTGGTCAGTTACTTCTGGAAGGAAATTATTCTGTTGATTCCTGTGCGCCTGGGTTTGCGATATTGATACTGTAGAATTTTGTGAAACTAATGTCGAATTCATCAGTGGAGATTCTTGAAGTGCATCCACCACTTGACTTGGAGTAAGGAAATTGTTCTGTAAAGAAATATAACATTAATATCTAATCTATTTTTATTTCTTATTCACTCTAAGTTAATATTGTATTAACAGATGATGAATGACTTTACATCTGAAAAGTGTTACTTTTCACTGATTCAGCAAGAAATTTACTTTTCTCAGAAAGTTATTGTTCACGCCAAAGTGAACCGTTCATAATTAAATTCAAATTTCCAAAATTTCATTCATTATAACAATAGGGATTTTTTAGCGAGATATCGTGTTATAAACGGTAACTGTAAAGTAATAACCGCTATGTTTTCGCGAAGAAACGGTTACCTGTGGTTATAGGGGAAGTTTATATGACGTAAGCAGGTGACGTCATTGATTCTTAAAACGGTAACTGCAACTGTAACCGAAGTCGGATGCTGTGTAACAGGCGGGAATGCGGGAATCTGACTCTAACCTTAAACAAATTCGGTTTTGCATTTGGTACAAATTACAGTAAAATAGAAAAATATGGAAGGATTTGTGGAAATAACCCTAAATAATAAGGGAGAAGATCTCACTGTAGTAGTACCGTATGAAACGGCACAAGTGTTATTAAATGGTGAGTTAACTTTTTTGTAATAGGATGGGTGATTATAAAAGTTTTTCTAGATCCTGATGCTGCTAGAGTTTTCATCGATACAATTGAATCGAATAATAATAATATGGATTGCTCAGAACTTCCGAATGAGGATGAGAATAATAGTACAGAAGTGCTATCCAAGTTACTAGTTTGGTCAAGTAAAAAACCATCTAAGAGGGACCATGATGCAACAAAATTTTTCCTTCAAATAAGAGAGGAATATTCTTCGAAGTTTGACGACAGAAAAACTATTAAAGGGCAGATTTGGTCGTCAATAGCCAAAAAATGAATGAAAATGGATTTTATGTTGGAGAAGGAAGAGATGCCATCGAAAAATGTAGGATGAAATTTGCCAATCTCCAAAAAGCAATACTTAAATCACGTGAATCACGTTAAAAAAACCGGGGAAAGCCATAAAAATGAGCCAGTTTATTTTTCTGAGATGCACAGTATCTTGGGCAGAAAAGATAAGGTCAGTCCACAAAATCTTCAGGATACTGAAGAAAATACATCAGAGGATGTTTCAAAAGACATCTCTGTATCATATGAAGAAGTGGACTGTACCAATCAAAATTTGATCAATGATGAGGAGGTTGCCAGCAGCAGCAGCTGCGACAGCTCAAAGATCAAGAGTAGGTTCGCTGCCAAGACTACTATCAGACCCAAGAGCACCAACATGGCCCTTAGTGATACTATTAAAGGAATACATAATGATAACTCACAATTGAGGAAAAATGAGTTTGAGGAACTGAAAGCTCTTTTGGAGACACAGAATGCCCAAAGGGAGAGATTTCTCATGTGTTTCCAATCTTTTCTTAATTCCCAAAATAAAAATTCATCAGCAGATTCTTCTAAGGGAAATTTGTAATTATGTGATCAGAATATAAGTTGTGACTCTTTTTGTTGTATGGACCCAATGTATTTCATTCAACATTTTATCTTAAGGCCAATGATTTGGGGAAATAATTCTCTCCCCTTTTTCAAGGCCAAGATAACTCTTGGTTGACTGAGATACAAAACAATCAAGATGTTAGAATTGGATGCAAATAGATTTACATTGTCTTCTTTCTCACTTGACTAAGTTATTTTTGGCCTTGAGAAAAGGGAGAGCTTTACCCTGAAACTTTGACCTTTTGATGGAATTAGATAGAAATACATCATATCCATACGGCTCAAAATGTATCAAAATTTTGTTATTTAGTTATAGAAAAAATTTATGTTTTGTTAAGAATACCAACTGATATTTTTTTAGAGTTTTTATCTTGAACTTATTGTACATGGATTTTTATGATAATAAAATTTTATAAATATATAATAAAACCATTGTTTAAGGAGAAGATAGTTAGTTACTTCGGTTCAAATATCATTGGAGGATATTGGACAATATCGTTAGAGGGCGCCACTCCGGAAGAGGACCAACATGATGGGTTGCCTATGTGCAATGTTGAAAATTCAGACGAGTATTAATTTTTGGGTATGGTGAACAACAGATGTCTCTAGTGACGAGCTATTTTTCTTCACGTCAACGTGTCTTGCATCTTGCTCCACAACTTCTCTCTTGTATGCCTGTAGTATGAAATATCCGAGGGTCCAGAGTAATAAAAATTTTTATTACTCTGAGGCCCTTAGGGTTCGCTAGAAGGAATTGTTTTAACTCAGTAGCAAAGAAATATTATATTAAAGAAGTGAATGATTTGAGAAATTTTTATATTCTCTGATATGTTTATGCTAAAGAAATTTGGGCATCCTGTTTGTAGGTCTCTTGAATTCAAATAAATGAATGATATAATTATTGTATCAATAATCAAAGCCACGTAATGAAATTGTTTTCAAAAGGAACATTTCAAAACTTGTATTTTTCACAAAACGTTCAGGATTTGAAGGTGAAAGTTGAATGCATAAAGAAATAGAATGAAACCAACAGCTCCAATGATATTCATGAATGAATTTTCCCAGTATGAACAAGCGCTTATAAGTTTCAAATCACTTCGCTGTGCATATACAGGGTTTTCTGGTTAGAGGTGTCATTCTGATATTCAAAGAAGAATTATAGTTTTTGAAATAAATGATCGGATGTTTATTTCATGCCGTTAATTTATAGTGGAAAATAACTTCATGCAAATGACCACCACGACCATGCTCACAGAACAATATCTTTTTAATGAAATTTTCCATAACAAAATCGAAAATTGTGGCTACTCTATGTACTCGATAGCCTCACGAATTCCGTCTTTGACGTACTGAATCGATAATGGGCTATTGGCGGAGTCCTTCTCTTTCATCAAGATTTTTCCGTAAAAGCTCGATCAACGGTTTAGTTGGTTGTGTGGCACGTAGTGCTGTCTTGTTGAAGTAAACGTTGTCCAGATCCATACAATCAGATTCCGGTCATAAAAAAATGGTTAATCATCTCTCGATAGCGCCAAGTTAAGTAATTAGTTGAGGTCCCAAAGACTCCGCCGGACCATAAACTGCACTAAACACTTACGCGTTGAGGATAGACAGGCTTTATAATAATAATAATATTCGGTTTGTGTCTCTAATTAACGAATTTTGAGCCGAAACGGCCTCAAACGATAGGGTTCTACTCCGTGATGACGAATCCGAGGTCAAATACAATTCTGTTCTGTTTGTTCTAGAGACTTGAGAAGTTCGTTAACCAGCCAAATCGTACAGGGTGTTCCATAAAATATTCAAAATTTCCGTCCCGCAGTATCTCAGACAAAACAAAACCAATCGATATGAAAATTTGCGGCCACATGCAAGATGCCCATAATAAGCCTTTTGCAAAATTTTGTGGCCATAATGTTAACCATATAATTTAATTTAATGGTATTACTGGATTTTTACATATTTCATTTTTTTAATCATTTCCAGAACATAATTCCGGTCGTGCCTAGATTTTGCATTCATATACTAAGCATGAATCTCAAGTCCCATACAATTTTGATGTGATAGAATTATTGCTCTACTAATAGACGAGCGCTCAAAAGTACCTGTTCGGGGCTTTTCTTGCATTTTTTTAACGCCATTTTCAGGAGAAACTCATCGTATGTTCACGTTACAGGAGGTATCAGTTCAAACCAAGCAAGATATTCCTAGAAAATTCATAATTGTAAGCAAAAAAAAGACACATTCTATTCGTACCCTGATCACTACTCGTTTAATTGAAATTTCCATTGAAATATAAGTATAAAAAAATTAAGAAAGCCCTTTCGAACGCTCGTTCTTTGGCGGAACAATGAGGCTTTAACCGCAATAATTTGTATAGGACTTGATACTTAATATATAAATGCTGAATCTCACCACGATCGAAATAATATTCTGGAAATTATTAAAAAACTGGAATATGTAAAAAATTGACAATTAAAAAAACCAAATCTATGGTTCGGATGATGCGAACCTCTTGAAATTTTGAATGAACATTCAGTATATCCATGTTCATACACAAAATAAATTTCACTTGAAACGGATATCTTGTTTTGGAAATATAGCAATTTTTTTTTGAATTTCAATTGAATTTTCTATGGTTTACACAATGCGATTTTTTTAAATTTTGCATGAATATTATAAGTATAATTTATACCAATCTTCCTTCACGAAATGAAATTCACTTCAATCGGATATATTGAATTTGACCACGTATCGTCATCAGGGATACGATTTATTGCCGCCAAAGTCGATATTGACTCAAGAATTCAACACAAGAGAAACAAAGCATATTTTTTCTTTTTTCCAATGACATTGATAAGAAATATATTGCCAATAATAATACATTTCTGATTTCAGTATTGTCAGTATTTCGAAACTTCAGTTATCGCCTCAATTTCGCTGCGATAACTTTTTAAATAGGTAATGTTTTTATCATAGTTTTCGTGAGTGCAAAGACCTCACGTTAATTGGTACTAATTTTATTCGTCACATTTGTTTGAAGAAGAATTCATGGCTATCAAAAAAAACTTGTTCAAAATAAAGTCTAACCAAATAAATTCACGTTTTGCGATTCAATTTAAAACACGTTTAATTTAGCAAAAACCAAAAATTATTCTTATATTCAATTTTTTCTATTTCATATTTTGCCTTCAACTACGATTCAAATTTCAAACTTATTCCCTTCACTACCTTAGAATAGAAAAACTAGAATCGCATAACATAAACAGACCCTGTAATTATCAAAGTAATAAAATTCCCAACTGGAACCTGGCTGGCTTATTCTATTCATCGACGAACATGTGTTGGAATTTACTCAGTTTCGAATATTCAAACTTCACGTCATAAAAATATAGTTTCATAGCAGAAGTAGAAACCTCTTTACCGATAAGTAATTATTCAAGTATCCGCCAAGAGGGCGTATTAGGATGGACCCTAAAAATTCAGAGTTTGCCACATAATTCTAATAGGTACCGCCACATACGCACATCCAATGCCTTAGCAGGGCGAGTAACTAACTATCTTCTCCTTAAACAATGATAAAACAAACTTAATTGAATATATATGTATTTTCAAGTTTTGTGACAAAATTAATATTTTTCAGTTTTCCTGTCTTAATCTCCACAATAATTGGGCGATATAATTTCGCTTTTGCTGCCCTAATATCTGTGCTTCTTGATTTCCATCATTATAATCATTAGGGATATAATTATTATTTTCTATATTATCTTCTGGCCATTCATCTCTCAATAAATAACAGAAATTGTGTAACACACAAGCTGCTGTTACAATTTCGACAGCCTTAGATATGGAATATGTGTTGATGAATTTGAGACGAGCCCATCTTTGCTTCACAGATGCAAATGTGTTTTCATGTCATTAACCAACATCTTATTGGGAATGCACTATCTCCTATCAAGTGATATTCATCTCTAGGGAAGTATTTATGTTTTCCATGAGTTTCAATATTATCTACCAGAGCAGAATTGGATAAAACCTATAAAGATGTATTTAGCATTACCTAAATTGAACCAAATTTAAGAAATTTTACCCTTGAATCATGGACCGATCCTGGATAGCCGACAAAAATGTAGGTAAAAATTTATCATATGTGCATATGCCCATTAAATTTATTGAATGACTCTGATACCGGTCAACATAACCATCATGCTGTGCGAGTGGCACTTTCAGTTGAATATGACTACCATCAACTGCACCAATAGTGCCTGTGTAAACAACAATGTACTATTATTATAATAACATTCTAATATTGACTACCTGGATAATTTGAAAATTGATGTTCAATTGCTTCAAATTCTTCTTGACTTTTTGGCCACTTTATGTATTCATTTTTCATGCTGACGATAATATATAAAAAAGCATTAACAATATTCATGACTGTAGAACTGACCAAGTCAAAACGATCACCTAAAGAATGTAATGTCTCTTGTGATGCTACATAACGTAAAAACACCAATAAAGATTTTTCAGGATTGGTGGGATATCTTCCACCTCTATACTTCTTTCTTATTATATTGTGGGTATCCCTTTCCATAGTGGTTGCCAATAATTCCTTGAATGTACTTATATCCATTCTAAATAGTTGGAAGAAAACTAAATTTGTGTATCTCGTCAACCAAAAATGTTCGTCCACTGGTTGTCTCTCATGTTTGTTCCTCCAAACCAAATAAAAATTGAACGTTGTTTCATCCATAATACGGGTGAATAGATGTTCAATTATTTCAATATCATCGCTAAATATTATAAACTCCTCAAGGCAGGGGACCACGACTGCTATAGTATCCATAATATCTATACTATATAAATATTTATGATTAATCGTTTTGATTTGAATTAAACCGTAACCGTAAAATTTTTGCGAGAGCTAATAACCGTTTAGGTACTCATTTCTGTGGAGGGAAGTGAAAAATTGACGACTGACAGTAGTGGGGGATTTAACCGCTCGGTTCCTAGCGGTTACTAACTTCTCTCGCTAAAAAACCCTTAATATACCCGCGATTTATTTATTTGTATCCGTTGAAGTAAATAATTTAACAACAGCTGTGGTAGTTTTTGCCCTCGCGTTCCGCGGCGAGTGTGAAATTTAACACATTTCGTTTTAAAACCAGTATCCATCTTTACGTTTCATGCGAAAGATATTATTATATTACAGTTTCCAAATTAATTAATTTTCTGCTTCCGTACGAAATCATTTTCGATTAGTAAAACTAGTGAAATTGCTTCCTTTGAATATTTCATTCGAAATATAAAGACTCCGTTGTGAAAAGTACGTAAGTCGTACCATTGGCGTGCTGTGCAAAAGGCAGCAAGGATAAGGGGGACCGAACTAACATACAGGACTTCAATCCAAAGGATCACCACGTCTAGTTCAGTTTGTTGAGCTCAATCACTCTGTTTCTGGAGCGTGAGTACAGTACAGATCCATTATTTAAGTTCGACCATTTAAAGGTAAGAAGTTTTTTTGTTGGTTTGGGTTCACTTATCCTTTTCGTAATATGTTGGGAATATTTTGAAATTCACATTACAGTCCACTCTCTTTCTACTCATTATTAATCCGAAAACTCCCCAACAGTTATTCAATGCATTTTAATGAAATATTGAAATTTTTTTAAAATTATTTTGGAAATATTTTCAACTTGAACTATTACCTACTTTGATAAGTAGCGTTATTGGGTTGGTGGATTTTTCTACTTAATTATCATTGCTGCTTTCTGTATAAACTTACTCTTAAGAACAAGGAAACTAAAATAATATAACTTCATAATTTCATTCAAAATGATATGCAATGCTGAGTTTGTTGTACCTATATTGGTGCTACCAACCTTCAGAAAATACACTCCGTTTTTATTGAACGATACCGGATATTTCTGCTACTACAATATCACTACATAGTATAAAACAGAGTCGCTTTCTCTGCCCCTATGTCCCTCTGTATGCTTGAATCTTTGAAACTACGCAATGGATTTGTGATGCGTTTTTTAAATAGATAGAGTGATTCAAGAGGAGGTTTATATGTATAATAACATCCATTAAATAGTGGAGAAGTACTGTTATTTTTGAGGTTTCTAATGTGATGTCGTACCGTGCGAAGCCGGGACGGGTCGCTAGTTGAATATATTTTAGGCTAATACATTTGAAAGATAAATCATAATACATTCTATATGAAATAAAAAGTTCGAATATTTCATTCATAATAATGACAAAAATAGTATAGATCATATTAATGCACCGAAAAATTGGTACGAATATTGTATGAACTAGGTACCTATATATAATATGTAATTTTTCTCCACCATAAATATTCCATTAAAAAACGAATATGACTAATAACTTTATAAGCACTGCTTTTTCTGTTCAGAATTTGATGAATCACTAACGATTTGATAGTTGCTATAGGGAAAAAAAGAATCGAAATCGGATTGTTTTCTCTCAATAATTATTTAATAGTTTGCCGTAAGCTGTGTTTCGTAGTATCCCTACATTTTCAAACATTTTTTCTACACATACCCATATTTGACTAAAAGTTTTTAGTCATTCATCGTACAATGTGAGTTGTAGATGGAATTTTACAGAATATATCGTTCTTTGTATCCACTTGATTATCTAGAAATTTTATTAATCGCAATAAATGGTACTCGAAAAAAAAAATCTAATGACGAAAGTGTCCAAAGTTGAACTGATTTTATTTATATCTAATTGCTTATTATAGTTGAACTTCCCTATAACGAACTCTTGTATAATGAATTTCTCTGTATAACGAATATTGTACAAGACATAGCACCTTGAATCCAAATTCAACGTTAAAAACGAAGTTAATTCTTTCTATAACGAAATATTCAAAAAACAACTCTTTGAATGGGTTTTCGTAAGAAGGTATAAGGGTAGGTTTTTTCAGAAAATTTTCTGTACGTACGTAATAAATCCCGACCGCAACATTGCCGACTATAGAAACAAATTTTCTGTATAACGAAATTGCTTTATAACGAATTTTTTTGCGGATTTAGTGCTTTCGTTATAGGGAAATTCTGCTGTATTCACAAAACTTACAATTACGATTGTTCTTTCTGATTTCGATTATTGAAAAGATTCATTCAGAATAATGTGAAAAAAATCAGATTTTCACCTGAACTCACTTAATGAATGTTTTTTCCATCGATATATCAATGAAAATATACATATCAAATATAATTCAAATATGAAGATTCTAAAAACCGAATTCAATTGACATTGAAAATATCTGAGCTAATGTTTTAACAGTTTTCCTGCACAATTGTCATTATGTGATGAAATGTGATCCATCATTTATTTCTGAAGAAATTGAAAAACACGAAAATCGTCATTTAGTACCATAAAAATATATATTCCAGGTTTGTCTCTTCTGTAACGTAAAAACTGGTTATCTTTGAACAAAAATTATCGAGGGCCAAAAAAAAATTTCAGCCAGGTATGCAAATTTGAAATATGTATGGTACCCTGCCTGCTACATTTCCATAAAATTCACAAATCGGTATTCTCAAAAAAAGGATAAGCTCCTGTTGAGTAATCTTATGATCTTGACCGTCACCTAATAAAGAAATGAAGGTTCAACTAGAATTCCTTTTAAAATGAGTAATATGCAAAAACCTGTCCTGGAAATACTAACAAACTGGAATTTATTTATTTTTTGTTTTGTAATCCTAACGTTTCAATCTAAAATTTGAAAAAAATGAACTGTCTATAGCTGGAATTGTTTCAGAATATTGTTTAAAAATTGCTGACCTATATGGCAAGTTATTTTTCCTTATTGTTCTTCAGCTTCAAAAATTTTATTCTACGCCGAGATTCATACCCGTTACCCCGAGCATGGCATGCGAACTCACTATCGTTTCGACCACTAAGGCTCCGTATTAATGTGATAGAACAGGGGTCACCAAACTACATCCCGCGAGCTAAATCTGGCCCTCCTGTTTCAAGAATCATGCCCACGAAAACTCATTAGGCGTTTTCGGAAACCTCGGTTAAGGAAGTGAAGAAGGTTTTAGCTTTACCGCAGAAAGATCTGCACACAAAGTTATGAAGAATTAATTTCACATTATTATTAATATAATATATAAAATTTATAATGAAAGAGTAGAAGACTCATTTCCGCCTTTTTCAAATACACAATTAAACTGCAGTGCGCATGCGGTGAATCTACGACCCTGCTCTCGTGTAGGGTTACGATAGATCAACCTGAGTAAGTGATCGAGTTGATAGCACAGTACTTTTCGGACAAGGATTGGATGTTCGGTTTAGCTAACCGAACGAGAAGGTTAGGGATCGAGTTAACCCGAGTAAGTATCCGAAAACTCCCATTAGCTTATCAACCATTGCGCGATTCCAAAGCTACCGAATCCAACGGTTAAATATTTTGGTCCTTCGCATTTGCTGGAGTAAACATAGTGGCCCTAAGGCTGAAAAGTTGGAGACCCCTGTGATAGAATCCCAATTCTAATACATTCTGATGTCTTTAGCTTTGATTCAAACAGAAACATGAACTTCATCAATCAATAAAATGAAACCTAGAATTATCAGGATATCCCAATTCGAATAATCGTTTCTCTAAAATGAATAAGCGTGACACTGCTTGTGACTCATTTGACGATTACAGCAGAATAATACAGGGTGTCTTTAAACAAATACGAGGGACTCTGGGAGAGGATTCCTCGATGAAATAAGCATGAATTTTTTTTCGAAATCGAACTCCTTTCCAAGACACAGCCTTTGGAAGGCGATGACTAGTTAACAGTTTTTAATTTTTTTACGGCTTCTTGAAAATACTGAGTCATAAAA
Organism: Propylea japonica; assembly: GCA_013421045.1. Classification (NCBI taxonomy): domain Eukaryota; kingdom Metazoa; phylum Arthropoda; class Insecta; order Coleoptera; family Coccinellidae; genus Propylea; species Propylea japonica. The sequence continues at coordinate 11,604 of JACDNR010001048.1, read as the reverse complement.
CTATACATAATATGAAGCACTATTTAGATGTTACTCTCACAATTTTTTTAGATCTCATAACTTTAATATTTGGGGTTGAAAATACAAACACCTTATGATTTTTGTTCCAAAAATGTTTTCGTGGGATAGATTTTCGAAAGATGAAATCCTCTTATGATGGTTTTCCATTCAATTCTTGGGAGAAAAGTCTCCTGCAAAATTTCAATACAGAACTTACAATCAGTTATAATAATGTTCATTTCATTTAATCGTATAAGTGTTCTGTAGAATGAATATTCTAAGATATTGTATGTCTTTGACAGGAGAAGCAAAAGTGCATATCTACCAAATGCAAATTCGAATAAACTACCACTTTCATGACTGAATTATTTATTTTATTACTGCGAAGTATTAATCAAACAAATCGAACTCGTCTTAAACTGAAATTGTGGAAAGAATTATAGGAATCTTTTTTCTTCTGCCAAAACTAATTTCGAGTATATCTTAGAATATTCATTTAATATAAAATACGATGAAATAGAGTGAACAGTGATCATAACTGTTTGTACGTTTTTATTTTCTCCGGAAATCTATCCCACGAAAACAATTTTCTAAGGAAAATCATAAGAGGTTGTTATTTTCAACCCTTAATAATAAAGTTATGGGACCAATGATTATATGAGTAACATCCACTAAATAAATTATACTATGTATAGTTTTATGACTCAGTGTTTTTCAGGACTAAAAAATAGAAACTGTCAACTCGTCATCGTCTTCCAAAGGCTTTATCTAGGAAGGGTGGCCAATGTCGAAAAAAATTATATGAACCACCCCCTGCTTATTTTCATCGAGAAATAATCTCCTAAAACCCTCGTACAGATACCACCGTGTATATGTAACATATTATAACAACTATATTCATATAAACATCATTGTAAAATATTAAGTTTATTGAACATATTCTAATGATACGATTGTGACGAAATGTCGCTCAAATATGCACATCTGTGTCTGAATTCTTAATATCAAACTTGATATTAACACGAGGTTTAAGTGAAATTTTTTCGGGGGCAAACAGAAATATAGTTGTCCCAAATCAACCGTGAAAATTTCAAGGACGTAACCCGTTGCGTTGTAGAACTATAGCGATCAGGAATACACGCAAAGACAAAATATAATATTCTCTTTAATTTCTAATGGTGTGACATTCACGAAGTTTTCTCCTTCAAAATACCGAATTCCGAGATGATCCGATGTGTGCTTTCAGAAATACCTAGAAAATATTGAAAAACTTCAAATGTCCATTACTTCGAAACTAATGGACAGATTTGGCCCACTAATTAACTCATCGCGGCTTTCAGAACCCAAACAAACTCTTAAAATTTCAGGGCTCTAATTTGATACGTTCAAGGATTATCGGGAGAAATTTCATTGACAATGGATTCTTCATCAGTGGGTAGAACCGAGTCAAAATTAAAAAAGTAAAAAAGTTTTGTAATAAATGAGAATCTTACCTGGTCATTTAGATTCGCGCAAAAATCTTCATATTCATCTATCGAAGAATTGGGTGGACCTGAAGATGAACTCCTCGTCGATAGTTGAGGTACCTCCATCACAGGACCTGAAGTCCGGTAATCGAAGTTCTGGAAAGGAATATTTCATTAATTACTAACTGATATGAAAGAAATAATAAATTAAATTTATGAAAATAACTAAAAGTTAAAATAGTTGAATGAAAGTAAGCCCGATTATTGAAATATTAACAAGATCAAAAAGTTACCAAATAATTGTCAATCTTACCTGTGGGGAATATTGGTTCCTCCAGTATTCGCCTAATTGTACAGTTTGGTTGGCAAACATTTTGTTTAGTTGAAATTAAAAATTCAGAAACACACAAGATACTTGGTTCAGCTCTAGGTACTTGGCATCTGATACCTGCCCTTCAGTTGTCATCTCTTTTAAAGCTTCACCCCCTCCACCGCTCTAGGCTCTACGCAAGACAATTGACAGCAGCTTGACAAAAAGTTGAAAATGGAAAATTTCAGGAATTTACAATTTTCCTTGATAAATTTGTTTGACTATTCACTTTAAGTGTATTAACAAATGTCGAAAGATTTTCATCTGAGCAGTGTTTTTTATTCATTATGAAATGAGAAATCGCTATTTTCTGTTCAAAAGCCAAATGAAGACTTTATCTATATTGGTCGAATTCCTAAGCAGTTCGCGAAACTTATGTATCGATATTTTGAATTTATTTAATTAATAATATAGCATGGTGGGCATTATTTACTTATTTATCATCACTGCTTTTCTATATAAACTGAAGCTTTTTGACGATGAAACGAAATTTCATTCCATATTAATTCAAAAATTTGGTGTAAAATACTGATTTTGAAATTATTTTTATCGAATGATATTACCACTTATCTTCCAGAAATTAACTTATATTTTCGAAAATTTTTAATATAAATCCGATTTTCATCAAATGATGTTCGATACTTCACCTTCAATGTTGAATATGCTCTGAGATAACACATTTACATATGAGAAAGTTTGGATATTTCATTAATAATAATAACGATGCAAATAATGAAAAAAAATTGGAACCTAAAATGTGGTAGTGTTAAACCGCTAGAATACTACAAATTCTACATCCAGATGTGTTATAGATATATCAGGAAATTATTTCTCTTTAGGTGCTATTCCACTGCGCGAAATTGACTCGCGCAACTGCTTCGCGAGGCTGACTCGCGACTCGCTGTTTCGGCCAGGTGCCGTGTGCCGCATTCTCGACAAGTGATATTCGAAAACGTATACGAACTTCATTGCGCGAGTCCCTGTTTTACCTGCAAAATGCACACCGCGCAATGAAGTTCTTATACGTTTTGGACTATCACTTGTCGAGAATACGGCACCTGATACATTTACACGACGCGAAACTATTCGCGAAAATGGGTGAGCCGCCAGTTTTACAGACACAGGCATGTCGTTCGTTCTTCCGAATGCAGCCTCAGCATTTGCTATAATTGTGATGGTTTATGTGAAGAATAAATAAAAAAAAGAACAGCGAGAAATATTTCGTCGGCGATTGCAAACTGAAAATCAGTTGCTAAGGGATTTAGTAGCGGAACCCATCGAGGATACGATCAGGAATTTGACCTGGGATGGCATCAGAATACCTCTTGTCAAAGGTTGATCCTAAAATAATAAGAACATAGGCACCAAAAAAAAATCTTTAGGCCTGATAGAGCTGGATTAGATGAATGCACTCGACCTTTTCAATTTGACGTTCCACGACGCGAAATTAATACCGCGAGTTCCCTTGGACTCGCTCTCAAAAATAGACAGGCATCGGCTCGCTGCGAAACTGACTCGCGCAACAAAATTTCTGGCGCGAAAGCGGTATCCACTGCGCGAGTCAATTTCGCGCAATGGAATAGCACCTTTTAGGATACGATTTCGGAGTTGTTTAAAAATTGACATTATTATTATTTCAGGAATATTTTTCAAGACCTTCAGTGTAAATTCGTTTGAATTCACTTTTACAATCTAATACTTTTTTTCCTTGTATAATGAATAACTACATTCTATTTGATACCTTTTATATTTTCAGATTTTACCAGAACTCGTAGTAGTAAGACATTCTAAAACTTCCATTTTTCTACGCATACCTATATTTGTTCTTTTTGGTTAACATATGTATTAATAATTCTACACTGAACTATCAGTTCTGTTGAAAATTTCTTGTGAGAATGTTTCATATTTTATAATTATCTGATACATTCGAAAGTTGAAATGGTATTTGTTGATCATTTTTCATTGTTTTGGAACCTATTATTACAAAGTACCTTTAAGAATTTTTTAAATTTTGTTCAATAAAGTATTAAGTATATTTGTTTTGATTTATGTTTTTTGTATTAGTTCCAAAACTTGAAAAATGCCTTTTCGCTGAGTTCAATGTTATCTACTTTTATTACGGATTTATATTTGAATGCAATATTACTTTTTATAAGAATTCATCCATGCACATGATATTTGCATCAAAAAGTACTGAGATTCTATAAGAAAACTTCGTTTCCTTACTTTTTCAGGTACCAAAACATTATGTTACACAGATCAACTTTGAGAACCTTTTAGTAACTCTTTGTACGAATAAAGCATTAGGTTCATTTGGTTGGATTTTTAATTTTAGTATTAGTTCAAAGACTTGAAGAATACCTTCCTGATAAGGTCAGTGCTATCTATTAGGTACTTTAATTTATAATTGATACTAGCTGCCCGGTACGTGCTTCGCTATTATAAGGCATAGTAATATAAACTTTAGAAATATACCAAAAAATAAAATTTCTTACTTAGTCTAATCGAATGTATGGAACTGCTCATCAAAACTCACTACAAAAACATAATGTAAATGTTTATATTATATTTATCAGAAATAAACACAAAGATACACTATTAAATGTATTTTCTCAACTATGACAAAGAGTAAAAACTTATTATATACATTCGAGGTAAAACATTCTAAAGACGATGTCCATTCCCAATTGCCAATGCCTTCTATGATGAAGACTGCAAGGAGTAAAAACTAAAAAATAAAAAGAATGGGTACTCTCACTAACGGTAGGTGTTAGTTCAAACAATTGGTAAACAAATTTTTGTTTTCCATTTTCAGCATGAATAAATAAACAATTGGGAGTACCGACTCTTGGACAGGCAACATAAAGTGGCCATGTGAAAAAACATGATTCCTTCAATTCACACCACAACGTGAAGTGTTCGCCCTAGGGCCTTGTTTATGGACATCGCAAATGATAAACGCACGGGATATTGTAACCGTTTGAATTCAAATGGCATATCCGTTGGAATCATAGGGATACGCGGTATACAAACACACTTCTCCTTTTGATTTACCAGTAATATGGTGAGCAGTCCATTGGTACTGTCCATTTGTATTTGCGATCATCAATTTCTAACAATGTTTTGAAAACTCATAGACAGTTGCATCATTATTTAGTTGAAAACGCATATCAATATTCAGTGTAAATTTCTTACATATCTCCAAAGAACTGATGACTTCAAACAGGCATTATTTCATCAACATAGTTGATCGAGGAATGACAGGCAATGTTTGACGAAAGTCTCCTGACAGCAATACAGAGCACCACCTAAAAGCTGTGATTACCCTGTGTAAATCTTGCATTGTTCGATTAATGCTTCTAGTAATTATTTTTATTCGCAATTGTGCACTCATCCCATAAAATAATTGACATTAATCGAAGAACTTTGCTATAGCAGAATTTCTCGAAATATGCAATTTGGAGTTTCAATCACCTGTACATTCAATAGCAATTTCAATGCAGAGTGTGCGGTCCGACACCTTCTTATAATGTAGCAGCAATTCCCGAAGATGCAAGTGCCAAGCAGTTTTCTGTTTCGATCGAATAGTCGCTAAAATATATGATACAACGAAAGTTTTGCCTGTACCACCAGGTGCATCCAAGAAATGTAATCCACCTGCATTATTGGAAACGGCTTGAATGATTGTGTCATATACATTTTTTTCTTGAATATTCAGTTTGGTTATATTCGATTGTATATAAACGTTAATCATTAGAATTGAACTATGCTCACGTTGCAATTCACGATCAAACAAATCATGTATCTCACGATTTGGTGGGGTCATACCCACCATTGTTCTAATGCTTTATTTCCAATAGTAGAACACATATCTTATCAAAGCTTCGTTGTACATTTCCAAGGTTATCAACAAATCGGGATTCTTGCATGATGACGAATACGATTTAAAATATCTTCTGCCATATAATGCTTATATTTGTTTTTATTCCTAATTTTTGGATTTGATCACACGAACATAAAATATATTTGATTTGATGGCGAATATGTTGATAATATAATTCTATGCCATCTGTACTCGATTTTTATTGAACATAGACGTTCCTTTGAAAGAAGTGATGAAGAACGAACTCTGTATATTAGTGTTCTGTGAACTCTGAAATTACGGTCAAATAATAAATATTCAGATTTCTTTGATTAGTTATTACAATAATGTACCATTTTGATGATGATACACTGAAGTGTAATGTCGGTAATTTTAATATTTCAATTCGTTGAAAATTGAAATCTCTAATAGTTTTTACAGGTTCGCCATCTATGACAATTTAATCAAAGATATATGGAGTATGAAAAAATAGGAAACTGCCTTGCATTCGTAGTACTCGAAAACGACTACAGATGGAACTGAAAATGAAAACCTGTAATGTTGATTTTACACTTTTCCAAGATTTCCTTTGAATTTTCTATACGTAAAATTCTTCCCTAGACTTCCATGAATAATTCAAGACCAAAATTAGCCAAATCGGTGAAGGCGTTGTTGAGTTATTAAATCACAACGAAAATGGCACTTATATTATATATAGATTTGAGTGAGGAGTACCTAGATTCTATAAGAAACTTTGTATCATTATTTTTCCAGGTACCAAAAGTTTCTTCTAAATGTTAGGCAGGTCATTTTCAAGAAAACTTTTCGAAATCTGATTGGAATATGATGGCGTCCTATTATATTTCGGACATTTCGTCAATAGGAACTATCCACTAAGTGGTCGAAGCATCGATTGAGTTTTTTCAAGCTTACTTGATTATAGTCAATGATTTTTTCGTGTAAAATACTATATGAGATATGAATTATTTCACGTAAAGATCAAAACGATCGCTTGAGTTGTAGGATTATTCAGGATGAGTTTAAATTGATGAAAATTTCCAAAAAGACATTATAATAATTGCAATCAATGCCGTAGATGGTTCGAAAAGTGTATAATACATTGAATGAAACCAATAATTATCTCAATAATTGTAACAAAAATGGAATATCGATAATTTTAATTGACCGTAGATAAATATTACGTCTAAGTTATTGCATGTAAGAAAAAGCAGAAGTTTTTGGCTGTATTTGGATGGTTCATATCATTAAGGCCACATGTCGACAAATAATAAATTGGTATATCGATCTACCTTGGTAGTGCGCTTCGTTATAGAGATATTGAGTGTATTAACATCTTATACTAATTGTAATACTGATGTCATTTTTTCATCAATAAATCAATTAAATACGATCTATTCCAACAGAACAAGTAGCCAATTTATCTACTTCATGTTACAAAATACATGTGTATTCCTTAATTTTCCTTTTATGATTATCACATTCCGTCATAAGGATCTTTGTGTTGTTTCAGTTCATCATATTATCTCCGCTATTTGAACATACATGATCAGCGATTTGTGATCTTGTAATGTCTCTATTTTTGATGTTGTTCTTATGTGTCGCGTTTTCTCATCTCTAAAGGTCTTGATGTCTCTCTGTGGAAGGTTTACACATATACAGGAGAAAATTGTAAACTACTTAATTTTTTTATTTTGTGTCTCATTCATTGGTGTGTTCTGGTTACACAATTCCAAAGATTTTACAAGTTTGTCTGAAGAAGGAGTTGATATGGACACCGAACGTTACTTTATCCTTTTCATTTATTCTTTTTTTAGTTTTACTATTAGGCAATAATTCTTCAAAACCAATTTGATCCTGACAAATAAGCGCAAAGATTTACGCAGAAGCATTTTATCTCAACTAAAACATTTTCAATTATTTCTGTTTCAGAGACTGGAAGTAAGTAAAACACTAAAAAAATTTTTAATAAATCTTATACTAACTTATTGAGCAAGATTGTCTATGATGGCAAAATTGAATCCCTTTTAAAAGAGGGTTGTCTGTTTATAAATGAATTTTCATGAAAATCTTTTCGTTGGAAGACAAGTCTCTTCTTTCAGAAAACTTATAAAATGTAGTTAAAAATTGTTTCATCCAACTCAGGAATGTTTATTAAACTGTACATAGTTTTCAAAACACATACTTGCACAGTAGAACTTTTAGAATATTCTAGTAACTCTTTGTTCAAATATAGCTTCATGTCACTTTTCATTCATGATTTTAGTATTAGATTCGAATCTTGAAAAACGGCTACCTGCCGGGAACTTTCTATAAGGAATTCATCCATGCATAAAATATTTTTATGAAGAAGTACATAGAGATTTTATTAGAAACTTCGTTTCATTACTTTTCAGGTACCAAAATTTGTTTCTTCTACAGTTAGTCAGGTCATATGAAAGAATTGATTCGAAATCTTATATCGGAATATGATGTCGTCTTTCTTTGTTTGGTCTACTAGTGGCTAATGAAGGTGTTGATCTATTGTATTTCGGTCATTTCGTCAATAGGAATTATTCACTATGTGGTCGAAGCATGAAAGATGAAAATTTCCAAAAAATAAATTAGAAGAAGAGAGTGAAAAAAATTTATTATGTCTCGAAAGCGCGTCTTGCGAATAATTTCAGGAATGTCTAAAAGCTGACTTGGCGCGTGAACTATCATATATTTCAGGAATTTTTGAAATCCTTATTTTACAGCTATAAATATCAGGGCATTTTATTGTTTTACTTCAAAAATAAAGACATATTCAACTATTTCAAATAAGTAATAATTATCCAACAAGATCAATGCAATTAGGTATACACTTTTAATATTGAACTTCTTAAATATAACAAGTCCATAAACAACAACATAAAGCAATTCAAAAATGCTGTGTAGGTACAGAATATGCGGAACCTAATAATATTGAGTATTATTTGAATAAGTGAGATTAATTGGATATCCAATTATTAGTTCTGTTTGAATACCCTTTCCAGAAAAATTCCTTAGATCAAAGATTCTTTCTTATTATTAGATTTGAAAAAAAATTAATTAACTATTTGGTTATCTTCTGTAGTGTATTTATTTTATTTCTGATCATGCAGGATTAACATACGTGAAAAATGGTTTTCAATATTTATTTCCTATCAAACAACTTTCACACAATGCCGAATTATATTCCTTATCTTGTGCATATGTGACGTATACGCGCATCTCTTCATTCCAGTAAAAAGTGATACATTTTATCTACTGAAATAAGTGCTTTAATTTGTAAAGATGAGGGGGTCAATTTGGTGTCTAACTTCTGTTTATAACTTTATTTAAAACTATGAACTACAAGAATACAACTGTTACTAACTATATTACGACATGTCACTCATGACGACTGACTATAGACTAACTGAAACTTTCCTTCTTTGGGCTTGGCGTTGGGTACGCTCTCGTGCACACGCGCACTTCACTTCTTGCACATACGCATGAACACGTTTGAATATAAATGTACAATTAAATCTAATACTCAACAAATATAAAACATCCTCTATTGAATTTTTCTACTTAATCAATTGGTTTAATTTTATTTGTATAAAAATTTGCAATTCAGTCCCAATGAAAATCTCTCCTATAATAGATGAAATATTGATTAATTAATAACTTCATGTGGGTAATGTATAACTTTCAAATGAATATAATACCATAGCCGATATGTAAATCGAACAAAAATTCCTCTTTCCAGAATTAAAATGTGGGATACGATAAATCAAATTTTAATATCTCTCAGGGTATTCAAATTGTTTTTATCATTTTTCCAATATGAACAAGCTCTCAAACTTCTGACTTCACTAGAGTGCTTTCTCATTTTTTTCCTTTTTCTTTTGTTAGATGATAAAGAACGAATGAATTCAGATTTTGAAAATGGATTTAAAAGTACTGAAACGATTGAATGTATCTGTTCGTATGACATTTTGAAATATCTATTATGATACAACTTCAATACTATTGCTAATTTTCATCATTCAATTAACTTCTATTTCGAGATCCATTTATTTTCGTCCTTCTACTCTCACGGTACCTTGAAATTTCTGGAGAGCTTTTTTCCGAAAAATTATTTGCGTTGCATTAAATATCCGTCAATAAAAAAATCTTCGCATGAACCGTCAAAAAACTCATCAACATACTCTTGTAGTACCGAACCTATAGTCTCGAATACCGTAAGTTACGAAGATAATTGTGAAACATTAGTTCTAATGAGTTGTTTGTCTCATGGATTTTTTACAGACAAACGATTTTATGATTCATTGCACACTTTGAATTTTGGTTCAGTATTTTCCACAGAAATTTCATATTTGCCAGAAACTCATGTTACGTGTTTCTTCGAACCACTGTACCGCCGCTGCATTTCCCCGCCACGTGACTCCCATTGTATCGGCGCATATCGGGTGAATTTCAACGGTCATCATGTTTTCTGAAAAACCGGTGTTGGCTGTTATCACTAACATTTTGTTATTGGAATTCTTTGAAAAGTATTTCGATAATTCGATACCTCTAATTGGGGATTCTTGCTTTTCTGAGATTTTTCGAATACAATTGTTCGATCATTATTTTTCGTGGGACGAAAATATTGAGAAAGATTGTATTTTCCTGCAAAGGAATTTCAAACAAAAAATTTCATCGCTGTGCTTCAACGAGAAATATACCATCCATTATTGTCGAGCATAACGAACAAATATAATAATATTTTACCCTCATTACATATAAGAGGGTCCAGGTGTGGGACAATAGAGTCCACATTAGTCCTTCAATCTCTCACTACTGAAGGTACAGGAAATATTCGCATATCAGGGTGAATCCAGATTGCGACGGCCAGGGAATCGACACCTAAATATCCCAAGTACAACAGGAACACGCCGCTAATCACTCAAGGTCGTACTATATTTCTTTCCTTCCTATTTCATAATTAACACCTTGTAAAACTCTCCTTCCCTATCATCTAGTTTCTCTTTTAATTATTTTTATACGTGATGTTGAACATCTGAATTGAGTCTAAATATTGGAAAGTAATTGTTAAGGTATTTGTTGAAGTGTATTTGAAGTTCGGGGGCTATACCCCTAAGTTGTAAAGCGCTGTGTACACATACGCCCTAAATCTATCTGTTTGGTGAAAGTAGTAGTTCGTGTTGAAATGAATTTGTATAGTGAACTCAGAGAGCAATAATAGAGACCTGAGTTGTCAGTTTGGTATATTTTTCTAATTACTGGTAAAAGTTCCAGATTTCCTTAATCAGATTTACATCCTAACATCCCTAAGTGTAATCAAAATCTGGTGGCGCCCATTTAATATTTTTTTCTTGATTTATGATTTACCCTGCCCTTCTCCGACTTGAGCTTAGGGACCGCTCAGGAGAACACTTTTAAGTAATTCCAGAGAAAGTAACAAACTGGCGCCCAACGAGGGCCGTGTTGAAATAAGTGCTTTTTTTAAGATACATTTTCCGTAAAAAAAAACTAACACCTTTTTTGAAAATTTTTCGTCCTGTTCCAAAATTTTTTGTTGTTCTGGTTTTTAGAGAATTTATTTTCATTCTCTCATTTCACGGTTTATTGCTGGTCTTCAATTTGTACTTGTATTCTGCCGAGCGTGCGAGTTTGGGAAATTTTTTCGATTTTGTTTGGAGTTAGGAAGACAGAAGACAGGTGGAATGGAGGTGAATAGACTGGATAAGGAGGAGTTGTCATATGAACTTGCTTTCCGTGGGATAAAACCGGCCGATTACGGCGGATAAGATACGTAAGACCTTAGAAATATTTTTAATTTGAAAAATCTGGTTCGGGTTTCACGTATCCTACTTATCCATTCTCGTTTGATGATG
>JACDNR010001047.1:0-41554 GCA_013421045.1 Propylea japonica | reverse complement strand
TAGGAAATTTACGTTCTGGAAAGAAATATAATATTAATATCTAATTGGGATGAAAAATATACAAGCAAAGCTTTGAGCAGGTGCTTTTGAGCGCTCGTTCATTGGTGTAACAACGATGTATATTAACCTCAATATTTAGTATAGGACTTGAGATTCATGCTAAGTATATGAATGTGAAATCTTAGCTCGATCGGAATTATATCTGAAATTATTCAAAAAATGAAGTATGATCATGCGATACTCTTGAAATTTCGCACGAACAATCAGTATATCAATGTTCATTCATAGAATGAATTTCACCCGAATCTGATGTCATGTAATAGTAATGTAAATTTTTCATGGTTTGGTTCACCACTTTGGCAACAAAACTTTTGCATGAGGCTTTTTAGGATCATCTCGCATGTGGCCGCAAATTTCATTTCGTTTGGCTTCGTTTTGTCTAAGATATTGAAGAACACGATTCGGCTGATTAACGAACTTAATCGCGGCATTTGGAAACCTATCTCAACCTGAAAATCTCAAGTCTTCAGGACAATATTTTCGAAAGTTAACGTACTAACGGCCGCCACGTGAACAAAATTCAATTTGAACACGAATTCGTCATCGGGGAGTTGAACCCTTTCATTTGGGACCATTTCGTGCTCAAAATTAGAAATTACAGACATTTGGCAAAACTATATGGGTAGCATAAATTTTAGTAGCACGAGGGCATGTCGCATAAAGGCAATTTGAACACTACAGCAGAGAGATTTCAAATGAAAGGGAATCTTACCAGGCCATGGAGGTCTGAATGAAAATTCAGAAGCTAAAGCTAATCACTTGTGATTAATGAAAATTATTTTGGCGAGCCCACAGACGTAAAATGGCTAGATTGTAAAAGTAGTCGTAGATAAAATTTACAATCATTGATTAAATCGAAACCCGAATATTGAAACAGTAGGTTAAGGACAATTTGAACATAAAAGAAGAAAGATTTCAATGAATGTTAATCTTACCTGGCCATTCACATCTGTATAAGAATTATACTTTTGTAGCTGAAATTGGTTCACCAGGTTGGCGATGTTGAGGGTAGTGATATTGGGGAGGTTTGTGGAATATATGTTAAATTCATCAAGGGAGATCCTTGGGCTGCATTCACCACCGGGTTTGGAGTTTCGAAATTGTTCTGGAATCAAATATAGAATCAATATCTAATTGTGATAATATGAACCACAAATCAAAAGTTTTAATTGAATAAATTGAAACTCAAATATTGAAACAGTAGCATAAAAGTACCTCAAAACTAAAGCAAAAAGATTTCAAATTAATGTTAATCTTACCTGGCCAGTTACTCCTGAATGAAAATTATACTGTTGTTGGTATTGGAGCATCAGGATTGGCGATGTTGAGGGAAGTGTTATTGGCGCAATTGTGGAACTAATGTCGAATTCATCAATCCTTGAAGTAGCTGCATCACAGGGCTTGGAGTTTGGAAATTGTTCTGAAATGAAATAAATCATTAATATCTTCTGAGATAAAAACAAACTACGAATAAAATTATCAATTGATTGAATTGAAACTCGAATATTTAAACAGTAGCAGTTTTCAAAATGAAGTAAATCTTACCTGGTCAGTTACTTCTGGAAGGAAATTATTCTGTTGATTCCTGTGCGCCTGGGTTTGCGATATTGATACTGTAGAATTTTGTGAAACTAATGTCGAATTCATCAGTGGAGATTCTTGAAGTGCATCCACCACTTGACTTGGAGTAAGGAAATTGTTCTGTAAAGAAATATAACATTAATATCTAATCTATTTTTATTTCTTATTCACTCTAAGTTAATATTGTATTAACAGATGATGAATGACTTACATCTGAAAAGTGTTACTTTTCACTGATTCAGCAAGAAATTTACTTTTCTCAGAAAGTTATTGTTCACGCCAAAGTGAACCGTTCATAATTAAATTCAAATTTCCAAAATTCATTCATTATAACAATAGGGATTTTTAGCGAGATATCGTGTTATAAACGGTAACTGTAAAGTAATAACCGCTATGTTTTCGCGAAGAAACGGTTACCTGTGGTTATAGGGAAGTTATATGACGTAAGCAGGTGACGTCATTGATTCTTAAAACGGTAACTGCAACTGTAACCGAAGTCGGATGCTGTGTAACAGGCGGGAATGCGGGAATCTGACTCTAACCTTAAACAAATTCGGTTTTGCATTTGGTACAAATTACAGTAAAATAGAAAATATGGAAGGATTTGTGGAAATAACCCTAAATAATAAGGGAGAAGATCTCACTGTAGTAGTACCGTATGAAACGGCACAAGTGTTATTAAATGGTGAGTTAACTTTTTTGTAATAGGATGGGTGATTATAAAAGTTTTTCTAGATCCTGATGCTGCTAGAGTTTTCATCGATACAATTGAATCGAATAATAATAATATGGATTGCTCAGAACTTCCGAATGAGGATGAGAATAATAGTACAGAAGTGCTATCCAAGTTACTAGTTTGGTCAAGTAAAAAACCATCTAAGAGGGACCATGATGCAACAAAATTTTTCCTTCAAATAAGAGAGGAATATTCTTCGAAGTTTGACGACAGAAAAACTATTAAAGGGCAGATTTGGTCGTCAATAGCCAAAAAATGAATGAAAATGGATTTTATGTTGGAGAAGGAAGAGATGCCATCGAAAAATGTAGGATGAAATTTGCCAATCTCCAAAAGCAATACTTAAATCACGTGAATCACGTTAAAAAAACCGGGGAAAGCCATAAAAATGAGCCAGTTTATTTTTCTGAGATGCACAGTATCTTGGGCAGAAAAGATAAGGTCAGTCCACAAAATCTTCAGGATACTGAAGAAAATACATCAGAGGATGTTTCAAAAGACATCTCTGTATCATATGAAGAAGTGGACTGTACCAATCAAAATTTGATCAATGATGAGGAGGTTGCCAGCAGCAGCAGCTGCGACAGCTCAAAGATCAAGAGTAGGTTCGCTGCCAAGACTACTATCAGACCCAAGAGCACCAACATGGCCCTTAGTGATACTATTAAAGGAATACATAATGATAACTCACAATTGAGGAAAAATGAGTTTGAGGAACTGAAAGCTCTTTTGGAGACACAGAATGCCCAAAGGGAGAGATTTCTCATGTGTTTCCAATCTTTTCTTAATTCCCAAAATAAAAATTCATCAGCAGATTCTTCTAAGGGAAATTTGTAATTATGTGATCAGAATATAAGTTGTGACTCTTTTTGTTGTATGGACCCAATGTATTTCATTCAACATTTATCTTAAGGCCAATGATTTGGGGAAATAATTCTCTCCCCTTTTTCAAGGCCAAGATAACTCTTGGTTGACTGAGATACAAAACAATCAAGATGTTAGAATTGGATGCAAATAGATTTACATTGTCTTCTTTCTCACTTGACTAAGTTATTTTTGGCCTTGAGAAGGGAGAGATTTACCCTGAACATTGACCTTTTGATGGATTAGATAGAAATACATCATATCCATACGGCTCAAAATGTATCAAAATTTTGTTATTTAGTTTATAGAAAAAATTTATGTTTTGTTAAGAATACCACTGATATTTTTTTAGAGTTTTTCATCTTGAACTTATTGTACATGGATTTTTATGATAAATAAAATTTTTATAAAATATATAATAAAACCATTGTTTAAGGAGAAGATAGTTAGTTACTTCGGTTCAAATATCATTGGAGGATATTGGACAATATCGTTAGAGGGCGCCACTCCGGAAGAGGACCAACATGATGGGTTGCCTATGTGCAATGTTGAAAATTCAGACGAGTATTAATTTTTGGGTATGGTGAACAACAGATGTCTCTAGTGACGAGCTATTTTTCTTCACGTCAACGTGTCTTGCATCTTGCTCCACAACTTCTCTCTTGTATGCCTGTAGTATGAAATATCCGAGGGTCCAGAGTAATAAAAATTTTTATTACTCTGAGGCCCTTAGGGTTGGGATTTGAGAAATATTTTCGATTTCGTCGTGAGATCGCTAGAAGGAATTTTTTTAACTCAGTAGCAAAGAAATATTATATTAAAGAAGTGAATGATTTGAGAAATTTTTATATTCTCTGATATTATGTTTATGCTAAAGAAATTTGGGCATCCTGTTTGTAGGTACTCTGAATTTAAATAAATGAATGATATAATTATTGTATCAATAATCAAAGCCACGTAATGAAAGTGTTTTCAAAAGGAACATTTCAAAACTTGTATTTTTCACAAAACGTTCAGGATTTGAAGGTGAAAGTTGAATGCATAAAGAAATAGAATGAAACCAACAGCTCCAATGATATTCATGAATGAATTTTCCCAGTATGAACAAGCGCTTATAAGCTTCAAATCACTTCGCTGTGCATATACAGGGTTTTCCGGTTAGAGGTGTCATTCTGATATTCAAAGAAGAATTATAGTTTTTGAAATAAATGATCGGATGTTTATTTCATGCCGTTAATTTATAGTGGAAAATAACTTCATGCAAATGACCACCACGACCACGCTCACAGAACAATATCTTTTTAATGAAATTTTCCATAACAAAATCGAAAAGTGTGGCTACTCTATGTACTCGATAGCCTCACGAATTCCGTCTTTGAGGTATGAATCGACAATGGGCTATTGGCGGAGTCCTTCTCTTTCACCAAGCTTTTTCCGTAAAAGCTCGATCAACGGTTTAGTTGGTTGTGTGGCACGTAGTGCTGTCTTGTTGAAGTAAACGTTGTCCAGATCCATACAATCAGATTCCGGTCATAAAAAAGGTTAATCATCTCTCGATAGCGCCAAGTTAAGTAATTAGTTGAGGTCCCAAAGACTCCGCCGGACCATAAACTGCACTAAACACTTACACGTTGAGGATAGACAGGCTTTATAATAATAATAATATTCGGTTTGTGTCTCTAATTAACGAATTTTGAGCCGAAACGGCCTCAAACGATAGGGTTCTACTCCGTGATGACGAATCCGAGGTCAAATACAATTCTGTTCTGTTTGTTCTAGAGACTTGAGAAGTTCGTTAACCAGCCAAATCGTACAGGGTGTTCCATAAAATATGGCCATTCAAAATTTCCGTCCCGCCATATCTCAGACAAAACAAAACCAATCGATATGAAATTTGCGGCCACATGCAAGATGCCCATAATAAGCCTTTTGCAAAATTTTGTGGCCATAATGTTAACCATATAATTTAATTTAATGTTATTACTGGATTTTTACATATTTCATTTTTTTAATCATTTCCAGAACATAATTCCGGTCGTGCCTAGATTTTGCATTCATATACTAAGCATGAATCTCAAGTCCCATACAATTTTGATGTGATAGAATTATTGCTCTACTAATAGACGAGCGCTCAAAAGTACCTGTTCGGGGCTTTTCTTGCATTTTTTTAACGCCATTTTCAGGAGAAACTCATCGTATGTTCACGTTACAGGAGGTATCAGTTCAAACCAAGCAAGATATTCCTAGAAAATTCATAATTGTAAGCAAAAAAAAGACACATTCGTACCCTGATCACTACTCGTTTAATTGAAATTTCCATTGCAATATAAGTATAAAAAATTAAGAAAGCCCTTTCGAACGCTCGTTCTTTGGCGGAACAATGAGGCTTTAACCGCAAAAATTTGTATAGGACTTGATACTTAATATATAAATGCTGAATCTCACCACGATCGAATAATATTCTGGAAATTATTAAAAAACTGGAATATGTAAAAAATTGACAATTAAAAAAACCAAATCTATGGTTCGGATGATGCGAACCTCTTGAAATTTTGAATGAACATTCAGTATATCAATGTTCATACACAAAATAAATTTCACTTGAAACGGATATCTTGTTTTGGAAATATAGCAATTTTTTTTGAATTTCAATTGAATTTTCTATGGTTTACACAATGCGATTTTTTGAAATTTTGCATGAATATTAAGTATAATATACCAATCTTCCTTCACGAAATGAAATTCACTTCAATCGGATATATTGAATTTGACCACGTATCGTCATCAGGGATACGATTTATTGCCGCCAAAGTCGATATTGACTCAAGAATTCAACACAAGAGAAACAAAGCATATTTTTTCTTTTTTCCAATGACATTGATTAGAAATATATTGCCAATAATAATACATTTCTTATCAGTATTGTTCAGTATTTCGAAACTAATTTATCGCCTCAATTTCGCTGCGATAACTTTTTAAATAGGTAATGTTTTTATCATAGTTTTCGTGAGTGCAAAGACCTCACGTTGGTACTAATTATTCGTCATTTGTTTGAAGAAGAATTCATGGCTATCAAAAAAAACTTGTTCAAAATAAAGTCTAACCAAATAAATTCACGTTTTGCGATTCAATTTAAAACACGTTTAATTTAGCAAAAACCAAAATTATTCTTATATTCAATTTTTTCTATTTCATATTTTGCCTTCAACTACGATTCAAATTTCAAACTTATTCCCTTCACTACCTTAGAATAGAAAAACTAGAATCGCATAACATAAACAGACCCTGTAATTATCAAAGTAATAAAATTCCCAACTGGAACCCTGGCTTACTTATTCTATTCATCGACGAACATGTGTTGGAATTTACTCAGTTTCGAATATTCAAACTTCACGTCATAAAAATATAGTTTCATAGCAGAAGTAGAAACCTCTTTACCGATAAGTAATTATTCAAGTATCCGCCAAGAGGGCGTATTAGGATGGACCCTAAAAATTCAGAGTTTGCCACATAATTCTAATAGGTACCGCCACATACGCACATCCAATGCCTTAGCAGGGCGAGTAACTAACTATCTTCTCCTTAAACAATGATAAAACAAACTAATTGAATATATATGTATTTTCAGTTTTGTGACAAAATTATATTTTTCAGTTTTCCTGTCTTAATCTCCACAATAATTGGGCGATATAATTTCGCTTTTGCTGCCCTAATATCTGTGCTTCTTGATTTCCATCATTATAATCATTGGGGATATAATTTATTTTCTATATTATCTTCTGGCCATTCATCTCTCAATAAATAACAGAAATTGTGTAACACACAAGCTGCTGTTACAATTCGACAGCCTTAGTATGGAATATGTGTTGATGAATTTGAGACGAGCCCATCTTTGCTCACAGATGCAAATGTGTTTTCATGTCATTAACCAACATCTTATTGGAATGCACTATCTCCTATCAAGTGATATTCATCTCTAGGGAAGTATTTATGTTTTCCATGAGTTTCAATATTATCTACCAGAGCAGAATTGGATAAAACCTATAAGATGGTATTTAGCATTACCTAAATTAACCAAATTTAGAAATTTTACCTTGAATCATGGACCGATCCTGGATAGCCGACAAAAATGTAGGTAAAAAATTTATCATATGTGCATATGCCCATTAAATTTATTGAATGACTCTGATACCGGTCAACATAACCATCATGCTGTGCGAGTGGCACTTTCAGTTGAATATGACTACCATCAACTGCACCAATAGTGCCTGTGTAAACAACAATGTACTATTATTATAATAACATTCTATATTGACTACCTGGATAATTTGAAAATTGATGTTCAATTGCTTCAAATTTTCTTGACTTTTTGGCCACTTTATGTATTTCATTCATGCTGACGATAATATATAAAAAAGCATTAACAATATCATGACTGTAGAACTGACCAAGTCAAAACGATCACCTAAAGAATGTAAGTCTCTTGTGATGCTACATAACGTAAAAACACCAATAAAGATTTTTCAGGATTGGTGGGATATCTTCCACCTCTATACTTCTTTCTTATTATATTGTGGGTATCCCTTTCCATAGTGGTTGCCAATAATTCCTTGAATGTACTTATATCCATTCTAAATAGTTGGAAGAAAAACTAAATTTGTGTATCTCGTCAACCAAAAATGTTCGTCCACTGGTTGTCTCTCATGTTTGTTCCTCCAAACCAAATAAAAATTGAACGTTGTTTCATCCATAATACGGGTGAATAGATGTTCAATTATTTCAATATCATCGCTAAATATTATAAACTCCTCAAGGCAGGGGACCACGACTGCTATAGTATCCATAAATCTATACTATATAAATATATGATTATCGTTTTGATTTGAATTAAACCGTAACCGTAAAATTTTTGCGAGAGCTAATAACCGTTTTGTTAGGTACTCATTCTGTGGAGGGAAGTGAAAAATTGACGACTGACAGTAGTGGGGGATTTAACCGCTCGGTTCCTAGCGGTTACTAACTTCTCTCGCTAAAAAACCCTTAATATACCCGCGATTTATTATTTGTATCCGTTGAAGTAAATAATTTAACAACAGCTGTGGTAGTTTTTGCCCTCGCGTTCCGCGGCGAGTGTGTGAAATTTAACACATTTCGTTTTAAAAACAGTATCCATCTTTACGTTTCATGCGAAAGATATTATTATATTACAGTTTCCAAATTAATTAATTTTCTGCTTCCGTACGAAATCATTTTCGATTAGTAAAACTAGTGAAATTGCTTCCTTTGAATATTTCATTCGAAATATAAAGACTCCGTTGTGAAAAGTACGTAAGTCGTACCATTGGCGTGCTGTGCAAAAGGCAGCAAGGATAAGGGGGACCGAACTAACATACAGGACTTCAATCCAAAGGATCACCACGTCTAGTTCAGTTTGTTGAGCTCAATCACTCTGTTTCTGGAGCGTGAGTACAGTACAGATCCATTATTTAAGTTCGACCATTTAAAGGTAAGAAGTTTTTTGTTGGTTTGGGTTCACTTATCCTTTTCGTAATATGTTGGGAATATTTTGAAATTCACATTACAGTCCACTCTCTTTCTACTCATTATTAATCCGAAAACTCCCCAACAGTTATTCAATGCATTTTAATGAAATATTGAAATTTTTTTAAAATTATTTTGGAAATATTTTTCAACTTGAACTATTACCTACTTTGATAAGTAGCGTTATTGGGTTGGTGGATTTTTCTACTTAATTATCATTGCTGCTTTTCTGTATAAACTTACTCTTAAGAACAAGGAAACTAAAATAATATAACTTCATAATTTCATTCAAAATGATATGCAATGCTGAGTTTGTTGTACCTATATTGGTGCTACCAACCTTCAGAAAATACACTCCGTTTTTATTGAACGATACCGGATATTTCTGCTACTACAATATCACTACATAGTATAAAACAGAGTCGCTTTCTCTGCCCCTATGTCCCTCTGTATGCTTGAATCTTTGAAACTACGCAATGGATTTTGATGCGTTTTTTTAAATAGATAGAGTGATTCAAGAGGAAGGTTTATATGTATAATAACATCCATTAAATAGTGGAGAAGTACTGTTATTTTTGAGGTTTCTAATGTGATGTCGTACCGTGCGAAGCCGGGACGGGTCGCTAGTTGAATATATTTTAGGCTAATACTTGAAAGATAAATCATAATACATTCTATATGAAATAAAAAGTTCGAATATTTCATTCATAATAATGACAAAAATAGTATAGATCATATTAATGCACCGAAAAATTGGTACGAATATTGTATGAACTAGGTACCTATATATAATATGTAATTTTTCTCCACCATAAATATTCCATTAAAAAACGAATATGACTAATAACTTATAAGTACTGCTTTTTCTGTTCAGATTTGATGAATCACTAACGATTTGATAGTTGCTATAGGGAAAAAAAGAATCGAAATCGGATTGTTTTTCTCTCAATAATTATTTAATAGTTTGCCGTAAGCTGTGTTTTCGTAGTATCCCTACATTTTCAAACATTTTTTCTACACATACCCATATTTGACTAAAAGTTTTTAGTCATTCATCGTACAATGTGAGTTGTAGATGGAATTTTACAGAATATATCGTTCTTTGTATCCACTTGATTATCTAGAAATTTTATTAATCGCAATAAATGGTACTCGAAAAAAAAATCTAATGACGAAAGTGTCCAAAGTTGAACTGATTTTATTTATATCTAATTGCTTATTATAGTTGAACTTCCCTATAACGAACTCTTGTATAATGAATTTCTCTGTATAACGAATATTGTACAAGACATAGCACCTTGAATCCAAATTCAACGTTAAAAACGAAGTTAATTCTTTCTATAACGAAATATTCAAAAAACAACTCTTTGAATGGGTTTTCGTAAGAAGGTATAAGGGTAGGTTTTTTCAGAAAATTTTCTGTACGTACGTAATAAATCCCGACCGCAACATTGCCGACTATAGAAACAAATTTTCTGTATAACGAAATTGCTTTATAACGAATTTTTTTGCGGATTTAGTGCTTTCGTTATAGGGAAATTCTGCTGTATTCACAAAACTTACAATTACGATTGTTCTTTCTGATTTCGATTATTGAAAAGATTCATTCAGAATAATGTGAAAAAAATCAGATTTTCACCTGAACTCACTTAATGAATGTTTTTTCCATCGATATATCAATGAAAATATACATATCAAATATAATTCAAATATGAAGATTCTAAAAACCGAATTCAATTGACATTGAAATATCTGAGCTAATGTTTTAACAGTTTTTCCTGCACAATTGTCATTATGTGATGAAATGTGATCCATCATTTATTTCTGAAGAAATTGAAAAACACGAAAATCGTCATTTAGTACCATAAAAATATATATTCCAGGTTGTCTCTTCTGTAACGTAAAAACTGGTTATCTTTGAACAAAAATTATCGAGGGCCAAAAAAAATTTCAGCCAGGTATGCAAATTTGAAATATGTATGGTAACCTGCCTGCTACATTTCCATAAAATTCACAAATCGGTATTCTCAAAAAAAAGGATAAGCTCCTGTTGAGTAATCTTATGATCTTGACCGTCACCTAATAAAGAAATGAAGGTTCAACTAGTATTCCTTTTAAAATGAGTAATATGCAGAAACCTGTCCTGGAAATACTAACAAACTGGAATTTATTTATTTTTTGTGTTGTAATCCTAACGTTTCAATCTAAAATTTGAAAAAGATGAACTGTCTATAGCTGGAATTGTTTCAGAATATTGTTTAAAAATTGCTGACCTATATGGCAAGTTATTTTTCCTTATTGTTCTTCAGCTTCAAAAATTTATTCTACGCCGAGATTCATACCCGTTACCCCGAGCATGGCATGCGAACTCACTATCGTTTCGACCACTAAGGCTCCGTATTAATGTGATAGAACAGGGGTCACCAAACTACAGCCCGCGAGCTAAATCTGGCCCTCCTGTTTCAAGAATCATGCCCACGAAAACTCATTAGGCGTTTTCGGAAACTCGGTTAAGGAAGTAAAGAAGGTTTTAGCTTTACCGCAGAAAGATCTGCACACAAAGTTATGAAGAATTAATTTCACATTATTATTAATATAATATATAAAATTTATAATGAAAGAGTAGAAGACTCATTTCCGCCTTTTTCAAATACACAATTAAACTGCAGTGCGCATGCGGTGAATCTACGACCCTGCTCTCGTGTAGGGTTACGATAGATCAACCTGAGTAAGTGATCGAGTTGATAGCACAGTACTTTTCGGACAAGGATTGGATGTTCGGTTTAGCTAACCGAACGAGAAGGTTAGGGATCGAGTTAACCCGAGTAAGTATCCGAAAACTCCCATTAGCTTATCAACCATTGCGCGATTCCAAAGCTACCGAATCCAACGGTTAAATATTTTGGTCCTTCGCATTTGCTGGAGTAAACATAGTGGCCCTAAGGCTGAAAAGTTTGGAGACCCCTGTGATAGAATCCCAATTCTAATACATTCTGATGTCTTTAGCTTTGATTCAAACAGAAACATGAACTTCATCAATCAATAAAATGAAACCTAGAATTATCAGGATATCCCAATTCGAATAATCGTTTCTCTAAAATGAATAAGCGTGACACTGCTTGTGACTCATTTGACGATTACAGCAGAATAATACAGGGTGTCTTTAAACAAATACGAGGGACTCTGGGAGAGGATTCCTCGATGAAAATAAGCATGAATTTTTTTTTCGAAATCGAACTCCTTTCCAAGACACAGCCTTTGGAAGGCGATGACTAGTTAACAGTTTTTAATTTTTTTACGGCTTCTTGAAAATACTGAGTCATAAAACTATACATAATATGAAGCACTATTTAGATGTTACTCTCACAATTTTTTTAGATCTCATAACTTTAATATTTGGGGTTGAAAATACAAACACCTTATGATTTTTGTTCCAAAAATGTTTTCGTGGGATAGATTTTCGAAAGATGAAATCCTTATGATGGTTTTCCATTCAATTTGGAGAAAAGTCTCCTGCAAAATTTCAATACAGAACTTACAATCAGTTATAATAATGTTCATTTCATTTAATCGTATAAGTGTTCTGTAGAATGAATATTCTAAGATATTGTATGTCTTTGACAGGAGAAGCAAAAGTGCATATCTACCAAATGCAATTCGAATAAACTACCACTTTCATGACTGAATTATTTATTTTATTACTGCGAAGTATTAATTAAACAAATCGAACTCGTCTTAAACTGAAAATTGTGGAAAGAATTATAGGAAATCTTTTTTCTTCTGCCAAAACTAATTTCGAGTATATCTTAGAATATTCATTTATATAAAATACGATGAAATAGAGTGAACAGTGATCATAACTGTTTGTACGTTTTTATTTTCTCCGGAAATCTATCCCACGAAAACAATTTTCTAAGGAAAATCATAAGAGGTTTTTATTTCAACCCTTAATAATAAAGTTATGGGACCAATGATTATATGAGTAACATCCACTTAATAAATTATACTATGTATAGTTTTATGACTCAGTGTTTTCAGGACTAAAAAAATAGAAACTGTCAACTCGTCATCGTCTTCCAAAGGCTTTATCTAGGAAGGGTGGCCAATTTCGAAAAAATTATATGAACCACCCCCTGCTTATTTTCATCGAGAAATAATCTCCTAAAACGCTCGTACAGATACCGTGTATATGTAACATAACATAACAACTATATTCATATAAACGTCATTGTAAAATATTAAGTTTATTGAAAATATTCTAATGATACGATTGTGACGAAATGTCGCTCAAATATGCACATCTGTGTCTGAATTCTTAATATCAAACTTGATATTAACACGAAGTTTAAGTGAAATTTTTTTTGGGAGCAAACAGAAATATAGTTGTCCCAAATCAACCGTGAAAATTTCAAGGCCGTAACGCGTTGCGTTGGAGAACTATAGCGATCAGGAATACAAGCAAAGACAAAATATAATATTCTCTTCAATTTCTAATGGTGTGACATTCACGAAGTTTTCTCCTTCAAAATACCGAATTCCGAGATGATCCGATGTGTGCTTTCAGAAATACCTAGAAAATAATGAAAAAATTCAAATGTCCATTACTTCGAAACTAATGGACAGATTTGGCCCACTAATTAACTCAATCGCGGCTTTCAGAACCCAAACAAACTCTTAAAATTTCAGGGCTCTAATTTGATACGTTCAAGGATTATCGGGAGAAATTTCATTGACAATGGATTCTTCATCAGTGGGTAGAACCGAGTCAAAATTAAAAAAGTAAAAAAGTTTTGTAATAAATGAGAATCTTACCTGGTCATTTAGATTCGCGCAAAAATCTTCATATTCATCTATCGAAGAATTGGGTGGACCTGAAGATGAACTCCTCGTCGATAGTTGAGGTACCTCCATCACAGGACCTGAAGTCCGGTAATCGAAGTTCTGGAAAGGAATATTTCATTAATTACTAACTGATATGAAGAAATAATAAATTAAATTTATGAAAATAACTAAAAGTTAAAATAGTTGAATGAAAGTAAGCCCGATTATTGAAATATTAACAAGATCAAAAGTTACCAAATAATTGTCAATCTTACCTGTGGGGAATATTGGTTCCTCCGGTATTCGCCTAATTGTACAGTTTGGTTGGCAAACATTTTGTTTAGTTGAAATTAAAAATTTCAGAAACACACAAGATACTTGGTTCAGCTCTAGGTACTTGGCATCTGATACCTGCCCTTCAGTTGTCATCTCTTTTAAAGCTTCACCCCCTCCACCGCTCTAGGCTCTACGCAAGACAATTGACAGCAGCTTGACAAAAGTTGAAAATGGAAAATTTCAGGAATTTACAATTTTCCTTGATAAATTTGTTTGACTATTCACTTTAAGTGTATTAACAAATGTCGAAAGATTTTCATCTTAGCAGTGTTTTTATTCATTATGAAATGAGAAATCGCTATTTTCTGTTCAAAAGCCAAATGAAGACTTTATCTATATTGGTCGAATTCCTAAGCAGTTCGCGAAACTTATGTATCGATATTTTGAATTTATTTAATTAATAATATAGCATGGTGGGCATTTTATACTTATTTATCATCACTGCTTTTCTATATAAACTGAAGCTTTTTGACGATGAAACGAAATTTCATTCCATATTAATTCAAAAATTTGGTGTAAAATACTGATTTTGAAATTATTTTTATCGAATGATATTACCACTTATCTTCCAGAAATTAACTTATAGTTTCGAAATTTTTAATATTAATCCGATTTTCATCAAATGATGTTCGATACTTCACCTTCAATGTTGAATATGCTCTGAGATAACACTTTTACATATGAGAAAGTTTGGATATTTCATTAATAAATAATAACGATGCAAATAATGAAAAAAAATTGGAACCTAAAATGTGGTAGTGTCTAAACCGCTAGAATACTACAAATTCTACATCCAGATGTGTTATAGATATATCAGGAAATTATTTCTCTTTAGGTGCTATTCCACTGCGCGAAATTGACTCGCGCAACTGCTTCGCGAGGCTGACTCGCGACTCGCTGTTTCGGCCAGGTGCCGTGTGCCGCATTCTCGACAAGTGATATTCGAAAACGTATACGAACTTCATTGCGCGAGTCCCTGTTTTACCTGCAAAAATGCACACCGCGCAATGAAGTTCTTATACGTTTTGGACTATCACTTGTCGAGAATACGGCACCTGATACATTTACACGACGCGAAACTATTCGCGAAAATGGGTGAGCCGCCAGTTTTACAGACACAGGCATGTCGTTCGTTCTTCCGAATGCAGCCTCAGCATTTGCTATAATTGTGATGGTATGTGAAGATAGAATAAATAAAAAAAGAACAGCGAGAAATATTTCGTCGGCGATTGCAAACTGAAAATCAGTTGCTAGGGATTTAGTAGCGGAACCCATCGAGGATACGATCAGGAATTTGACCTGGGATGGCATCAGAATACCTCTTGTCAAAGGTTGATCCTAAAATAATAAGAACATAGGCACCCAAAAAAAACTTTAGGCCTGATAGAGCTGGATTAGATGAATGCACTCGACCTTTTCAATTTTGACGTCTCCACGACGCGAAATTAATACCGCGAGTTCCCTTGGACTCGCTCTCAAAAATAGACAGGCATCGGCTCGCTGCGAAACTGACTCGCGCAACAAAATTTCTGGCGCGAAAGCGGTATCCACTGCGCGAGTCAATTTCGCGCAATGGAATAGCACCTTTTAGGATACGATTTCGGAGTTGTTTAAAATTGACATTATTATTATTTCAGGAATATTTTCAAGACCTTCAGTGTAAATTCGTTTGAATTCACTTTACAATCTAATACTTTTTTCCTTGTATAATGAATAACTACATTCTATTTGATACCTTTTTTATATTTCAGATTTTACCAGAACTCGTAGTAGTAAGACATTCTAAAACTTCCATTTTTCTACGCATACCTATATTTTTCTTTTTGGTTAACATATGTATTAAATAATTCTACACTGAACTATCAGTTCTGTTGAAAATTTCTTGTGAGAATGTTTCATATTTTATAATTATCTGATACATTCGAAAGTTGAATGGTATTTGTTGATCATTTTTCATTGTTTTGGAACCTATTATTACAAAGTACCTTTAAGAATTTTTAAACTTTTGTTCAATAAAGTATTAAGTATATTTGTTTTGATTTATGTTTTTTGTATTAGTTCCAAAACTTGAAAAATGCCTTTTCGCTGAGTTCAATGTTATCTACTTTTATTACGGATTTATATTTGAATGCAATATTACTTTTTATAAGAAATCATCCATGCACATGATATTTGCATCAAAAAGTACTGAGATTCTATAGAAAAAACTTCGTTTCCTTACTTTTTCAGGTACCAAAACATTATGTTACACAGATCAACTTTGAGAACCTTTTAGTAACTCTTTGTACGAATAAAGCATTAGGTTCATTTGGTTGGATTTTTAATTTTAGTATTAGTTCAAAGACTTGAAGAATACCTTCCTGATAAGGTCAGTGCTATCTATTAGGTACTTTAATTATAATGAATTTTACTAGCTGCCGGTACGTGCTTCGCTACTTATAAGGCATAGTAATAAACTTAGAAAATATAACAAAAAAATAAAATTCTTACTTAGTCTAATTTCGAATGTATGGAACTGCTCATCAAAACTCACTACAAAAACATAATGTAAATGTTTATATTATATTTATCAGAAATAAACACAAAGATACACTATTAAATGTTATTTCTCAACTATGACAGAGTAAAAACTTATTATATACATTCGAGGTAAAACATTCTAAAGACGATGTCCGATTCCCAATTGCCAATGCCTTCTAAATGATGAAGACTGCAAGGAGTAAAAACTAAAAATTAAAAAGAATTGGGTACTCTCACTACGGTAGGTGTTAGTCTAAAACATTGGATAAACAATATTTTTTGTTTTTCCTTCAGCATGAATAAATAAACAATTGGGAGTACCGACTCTGGAACAGGCAACATAAAGTTGGCCATGTGAAAAACATGATTCCTTCAAATTCACACCACAAACGTGAAGTGTTCGCCCTAGGCCTTGTTTATGGACATCGCAAATGATAAACGCACGGGATATTGTAACCGTTTGAATTCAAATGGCATATCCGTTGGAATCATAGGGATACGCGGTATCAAACACACTTCTCCTTTTGATTTACCAGTAATATGGTGAGCAGTCCATTGGTACTGTTCCATTTGTATTTCGATCATCAATTTCTAACAATTGTTTTGAAAACTCATAGACAGTTGCATCATTATTTAGTTGAAAACGCATATCAATATTCAGTGTCAATTTTCTTACATATCTCCAAAGAACTGATGACTTCAAACAGGCATTTATTTCATCAACAGTAGTTGATCGAGGAATAATGAGGGCAATGTTTGACGAAAGTCTCCTGACAGCAATACAGAGCACCACCTAAAAGCTGTTGATTACCCTGTAAATCTTGCATTGTTCGATTAATGCTTCTAGTAATTTATTTTTATTCGCAATTGTGCACTCATCCCATAAAAATAATTGACATTAATCGAAGAACTTTTGCTATAGCAGAATTTCTCGAAATATTGCAATTTGGAGTTTCAATCACCTGTACATTCAATAGCAATTTCAATGCAGAGTGTGCGGTCCGACCACCTTCTATAATGTAGCAGCAATTCCCGAAGATGCAAGTGCCAATGCAGTTCTGTTTCGATCGAATAGTCGCTCGCTAAAATATATGATACAACGAAAGTTTTGCCTGTACCACCAGGTGCATCCAAGAAATGTAATCCACCTGCATTATTGGAAACGGCTTGAATGATTGTGTCATATACATGTTTTTCTTGAATATTCAGTTTGGTTATATTCGATTGTATTAAATAAACGTTAATCATTAGAATTGAATACTGCTCACGTTGCAATTCACGATCAAACAAATCATGTATCTCACGATTTGGTGGGGTCATACCCAATTGTTCTAATGCTTTATTTCCAATAGTAGAACACATATCTTATCAAAGCTTCGTTGTACATTTCCAAGGTTATCAACAAATCGGGATTTCTTGCATGATGACGAATACGATTTAAAATATCTTCTGCCATATAATGCTTATATTTGTTTTTATTCCATAATTTTTGGATTTGATCACAGAACATAAAATATATTTGATTTGATGGCGAATATGTTGATAATATAATCTATGCCATCTGTACTCGAATTTTTATTGAAACATAGACGTTCCTTTGAAAGAAGTGATGAAGAACGAACTCTGTATTAGTGTTCTGTGACTCTGAAATTACGGTCAAATAATAAATATTCAGATTTCTTTGATTAGTTATTACAATAATGTACCATTTTGATGATGATACACTGAAGTGTAATGTCGGTAATTTAATATTTCAATTCGTTGAAAATTGAAATCTCTAATAGTTTTTACAGGTTCGCATCTATGACAATTTAATCAAAGATTATATGGAGTATGAAAAAATAGGAAACTGCCTTGCATCGTAGTACTCGAAAACGACTACAGATGGCACTGAAAATGAAAACCTTGTAATGTTGATTTTACACTTTTCCAAGATTTCCTTTGAATTTTCTATACGTAAAAATTCTTCCCTAGACTTCCATGAATAATTCAAGACCAAAATTAGCCAAATCGGTGAAGGCGTTGTTGAGTTATTAAATCACAACGAAAATTGGCACTTATATTTATATATTAGATTTGAGTGAGGATAGTACCTAGATTCTATAAGAAACTTTGTATCATTATTTTTCCAGGTACCAAAAGTTTC
This sequence comes from Propylea japonica, assembly GCA_013421045.1. Taxonomy (NCBI): domain Eukaryota; kingdom Metazoa; phylum Arthropoda; class Insecta; order Coleoptera; family Coccinellidae; genus Propylea; species Propylea japonica. The sequence goes on along the minus strand of JACDNR010001047.1, from coordinate 22,949 downwards.
TTCTAAATGTTAGGCAGGTCATTTTCAAGAAAACTTTTCGAAATCTGATTGGAATATGATGGCGTCCTATTATATTTCGGACATTTCGTCAATAGGAACTATCCACTAAGTGGTCGAAGCATCGATTGAGTTTTTCAAGCTTACTTGATTATAGTGAATGATTTTTCGTGTAAAATACTATATGAGATATGAATTATTTCACGTAAAAGATCAAAACGATCGCTTGAGTTGTAGGATTATTCAGGATGAGTTTAAATTGATGAAAATTTCCAAAAAGACATTATAATAATTGCAATCAATGCCGTAGATGGTTCGAAAAGTGTATAATACATTGATTGAAACCAATAATTATCTCAATAATTGTAACAAAAATGGAATATCGATAATTTAATTGACCGTAGATAAATATTACGTCTAAGTTATTGCATGTAAGAAAAAGCAGAAGTTTTTGGCTGTATTTTGGATGGTTCATATTCATTAAGGCCACATGTCGACAAATAATAAATTGGTATATCGATCTACCTTGGTAGTGCGCTTCGTTATAGAGATATTGAGTGTATTACACATCTTATACTAATTGTAATACTGATGTCATTTTTTCATCAATAAATCAATCCAAATACGATCTATTCCAACAGAACAAGTAGCCAAATTATCTACTTCATGTTACAAAATACATGTGTATTCCTTAATTTTCCTTTTATGATTATCACATTCCGTCATAAGGATCTTTGTGTTGTTTCAGTTCATCATATTTCTCCGCTATTTGAACATACATGATCAGCGATTGTGATCTTGTAATGTCTCTATTTTTGATGTTGTTCTTATGTTCGCGTTTTCTCATCTCTAAAGGTCTTGATGTCTCTCCTGTGGAAGGTTTACACATATAAGGGAAAATTGTAAACATAATTAATTTTTTTATTTTTGTGTCTCATTCATTGGTTGTGTTCTGGTTACACAATTCCAAAGATTTTACAAGTTTGTCTGAAGAAGGAGTTTGATATGGACACCGAAACGTTACTTTATCCTTTTCATTTATTTCTTTTTTTAGTTTTACTATTAGGCAATAATTTCTTCAAAACCAATTTGATCCTGACAAATAAGCGCAAAGATTTACGCAGAAGCATTTTATCTCAACTAAAACATTTTCAATTATTTCTGTTTCAGAGACTGGAAGTAAAAAACTAAAAAAATTTTTAATAACATCTTATACTAACTTATTGAGCAAGATTGTCTATGATGGCAAAATTGAATCCCTTTTAAAAGAGGGTTGTCTGTTTATAAATGAATTTTCATGAAAATCTTTTCGTTGGAAGACAAGTCTCTTCTTTCAGAAAACTTATAAAATGTAGTTAAAAATTGTTTCATCCAACTCAGGAATGTTTTATTAAACTGTACATAGTTTTCAAAACACATACTTGCACAGTAGAACTTTTAGAATATTCTAGTAACTCTTTGTTCAAATATAGCTTCATGTCACTTTTCATTCATGATTTTAGTATTAGATTCGAATCTTGAAAAACGGCTACCTGCCGGGAACTTTCTATAAGGAATTCATCCATGCATAAAATATTTTTATGAAGAAGTACATAGATTTTATTAGAAACTTCGTTTCATTACTTTTCAGGTACCAAAATTTGTTTCTTCTACAGTTAGTCAGGTCATATGAAAGAATTGATTCGAAATCTTATCGGAATATGATGTCGTCTTTCTTTGTTTGGTCTACTAGTGGCTAATGAAGGTGTTGATCTATTGTATTTCGGTCATTTCGTCAATAGGAATTATTCACTATGTGGTCGAAGCATGAAAGATGAAAATTTCCAAAAATAAATTAGAAGAAGAGAGTGAAAAAAATTTATTATGTCTCGAAAGCGCGTCTTGCGAATAATTTCAGGAATGTCTAAAAGCTGACTTGCCGCGTGAACTATCATATATTTCAGGAATTTTTGAAATCCTTATTTTACAGCTATAAATATTCAGGGCATTTTATTGTTTTACTTCAAAAATAAAGACATATTCAACTATTTCAAATAAGTAATAATTATCCAACAAGATCAATGCAATTAGGTATACACTTTTAATATTGAACTTCTTAAATATAACAAGTCCATAAACAACAACATAAAGCAATTCAAAAATGCTGTGTAGGTACAGAATATGCGGAACCTAATAATATTGAGTATTATTTGAAAAAGTGAGATTAATTGGATATCCAATTATTAGTTCTGTTTGAATACCCTTTCCAGAAAAATTCCTTAGATCAAAGATTCTTTCTTATTATTAGATTTGAAAAAAGATTAATTAACTATTTGGTTATCTTCTGTAGTGTATTTATTTTATTTCTGATCATGCAGGATTAACATACGTGAAAAATGGTTTTCAATATTTATTTCCTATCAAACAACTTTCACACAATGCCGAATTATATTCCTTATCTTGTGCATATGTGACGTATACGCGCATCTCTTCATTCAGTAAAAAGTGATACATTTTATCTACTGAAATAAGTGCCTTTAATATTGTAAAGATGAGGGGGTCAATTTGGTGTACTAACTTCTGTTTATAACTTTATTTAAACTATGAACTACAAGAATACAACTGTTACTAACTATATTACGACATGTCACTCATGACGACTGACTATAGACTAACTGAACTTTCCTTCTTTGGGCTTGGCGTTGGGTACGCTCTCGTGCACACGCGCACTTCACTTCTTGCACATACGCATGAACACGTTTGAATATAAATGTACAATTAAATCTAATACTCAACAAATATAAAACATCCTCTATTGAATTTTTCTACTTAATCAATTGGTTTAATTTTATTTGTATAAAATTTGCAATTCAGTCCCAATGAAAATCTCTCCTATAATAGATGAAATATTGATTAATTAATAACTTCATGTGGGTAATGTATAACTTTCAAATGAATATAATACCATAGCCGATATGTAAATCGAACAAAAATTCCTCTTTCCAGAATTAAAATGTGGATACGATAAATCAAATTTTAATATCTCTCAGGGTATTCAAATTGTTTTTATCATTTTTCCAATATGAACAAGCTCTCAAACTTCTGACTTCACTAGAGTGCTTTCTCATTTTTTTCCTTTTTTCTTTTGTTAGATGATAAAGAACGAATGAATTCAGATTTTTGAAAATGGATTAAAAAGTACTGAAACGATTGAATGTATCTGTTCGTATGACATTTTGAAATATCTATTATGATACAACTTCAATACCTATTGCTAATTTTCATCATTCAATTAACTTCTATTTCGAGATCCATTTATTTTTCGTCCTTCTACTCTCACGGTACCTTGAAATTTCTGGAGAGCTTTTTTCCGAAAAATTATTTGCGTTGCATTAAATATCCGTCAATAAAAAAATCTTCGCATGAACCGTCAAAAAACTCATCAACATACTCTTGTAGTACCGAACCTATAGTCTCGAATACCGTAAGTTACGAAGATAATTGTGAAACATTAGTTCTAATGAGTTGTTTGTCTCATGGATTTTTTACAGACAAACGATTTTATGATTCATTGCACACTTTGAATTTTGGTTCAGTATTTTTCCACAGAAATTTCATATTTGCCAGAAACTCATGTTACGTGTTTCTTCCGAACCACTGTACCGCCGCTGCATTTCCCCGCCACGTGACTCCCATTGTATCGGCGCATATCGGTGAATTTCAACGGTCATCATGTTTTCTGAAAAACCGGTGTTGGCTGTTATCACTAACATTTTGTTTCTTGGAATTCTTTGAAAAGTATTTTCGATAATTCGATACCTCTAATTGGGATTCTTGCTTTTCTGAAGATTTTTCGAATACAATTGTTCGATCATTATTTTTCGTGGGACGAAAATATTGAGAAAGATTGTATTTTCCTGCAAAGGAATTTCAAACAAAAAATTTCATCGCTGTGCTTCAACGAGATTTATACCATCCATTATTCTCGAGCATAACGAACAAATATAATAATATTTTACCCTCATTACATATAAGAGGGTCCAGGTGTGGGACAATAGAGTCCACATTAGTCCTTCAATCTCTCACTACTGAAGGTACAGGAAATATTCGCATATCAGGGTGAATCCAGATTTTGCGACGCCCAGGGAATCGACACCTAAATATTCCCAAGTACAACAGGAACACGCCGCTAATCACTCAAGGTCGTACTATATTTCTTTTCCTTCCTATTTCATAAATTTCTCTTTTAATTATTTTTATACGTGATGTTGAACATCTGAATTGAGTCTAAATATTGGAAAGTAATTGTTAAGGTATTTGTTGAAGTGTATTTGAAGTTAAGGGGGCTATACCCCTAAGTTGTAAAGCGCTTGTGTACACATACGCCCTAAATCTATCTGTTTGGTGAAAGTAGTAGTTCGTGTTGAAATGAATTTGTATAGTGAACTCAGAGAGCAATAATAGAGACCTGAGTTGTCAGTTTTGTATATTTTTCTAATTACTGGTAAAAGTTCCAGATTTCCTTAATCAGATTTACATCCTAACATCCCCTAAGTGTAATCAAAATCTGGTGGCGCCCATTTAATATTTTTTTCTTGATTTATGATTTACCCTGCCCTTCTCCGACTTGAGCTTAGGGACCGCTCAGGGAGAACACTTTTAAGTAATTCCAGAGAAAGTAACAAACTGGCGCCCAACGTAGGGCCGTGTTGAAATAAGTGCTTTTTTTAAGATACATTTTCCGTAAAAAAAAACTAACACCTTTTTGAAAATTTTTCGTCCTGTTCCAAAATTTTTTGTTTGTTTCTGGTTTTTAGAGAATTTATTTTCATTCTCTCATTTCACGGTTTATTGCTGGTCTTCAATTTGTACTTGTATTCTGCCGAGCGTGCTGAGTTTGGGAATTTTTCGATTTGTTTGGAGTTAGGAAGACAGAATGACAGGTGGAATGGAGGTGAATAGACTGGATAAGGAGGAGTTGTCATATGAACTTGCTTTCCGTGGGATAAAACCGGCCGATACGGCGGATAAGATACGTAAGACCTTAAGAAATATTTTTAAATTTGAAAAATCTGGTTCGGGTTTCACGTATCCTACTTATCCATTCTCGTTTGATGATGATGTTAAATATTTGAGGACTAAGGCTAATGAATGTCGAGCTTTGTTAGATAATTTTAATGATAGTGTTGCTAGTAATTCTTACAAAAAATTAAGTTCGAAAATTTTGCACTCACTAGGTAGGGCTAATAGATCTCAGCCAGTGCAATCTGAAGATATTGCAACTAAAGCTAACTTGATAGTAGATTTTGTTAACATGCAAGCTGAATTGAATAGTAAGTCACGTAAATTTGAAAAACGTCGCAGTTCGATAGTACCTTCCGATATTTCAATCCTCATGGCAGGTACAAATATTCAATCATCTTCAAGTGACGAGAGAGATGAAACAGATGAGCAGAATCAAACTTTTGTTAGTACTGCATCTGCGCGTGCACCCATTTCAAATGCAAAAAGTATTCCTGTGTATAAGTGAAATTTAAAGTTTAGTGGAAAACAATCAGACATGTCTCTTAGTACGTTTTTTGAATCAGTAGAGGAATTGTGCATCTCTCGTAATGTATCTAAAGTTGAATTACTAGCTTCTGCAGGAGATTTATTCACTGGGGATGCTTATCAGTATTATTTATCAATCCGAAAGAAATGTATTTGTTGGGGCGATTTAGTAAGAGCTTTTAGAGTTTATCACCTCTGTATGATGAGGAGTTATTTGATCAGGTCAAACGTAGGACGCAGGGACCTGATGAACCTGTTGGTATATTTTTAGCAAAGATGATTAACATGTTTGAAAAATTGTCATTTTCGGTTTCCGAAAATATTAAAGTCGAATTTTTAAGGAATAATATTCTGCCATTTTTCCAGTCGCAGCTGGGACTTACGGAGACAGATTCTGTATCGGAGTTATTAACCTTGTGTCGTAAATTAGAAGCGCGTAAGGAGGCTATAGCTAGGTATACACCACCTCCAAGATCGAAAAAGTGGATTGAGCCACAGTTAGCGTATGTGTATTCGGGCACGGAAGTTGCTGAAATCAATGAAACTGTCTATTCTGAATCTAAATCTCGCGCTAAATGTTGGAATTGTGGATCAGTTGATCATTTGAGGAATTCGTGTCCAGAAGCACAGACTAGTGCTTATTGTTATAAATGTGGAAAGTCTGGGTGTACCGTCAGAACATGTTCCGATTGTAATAAGTCATCGAAAAACTTCAACCGGAGGAAGTAGAGAGTCGGCTAAATTCTTCCGTTCATGTATTTCCGGCTAACTCAGTCAAGTTTAAAGAATCAAATGTATCTTCGATCAATACTGATTTTTCACTTGTTCCGGAACAACAAGTTATTTTGGATTATATTTTGTCTAGTGCTGAGGGTGATGAAGGCCCATATTTAAAAGTTAAAATTTTGGATAAGGAAATTCTTGGTCTGCTTGATTCAGGAGCATCGCGTACTATTTTAGGTGCACCGGGTTTAAATGTTGTGGAGTCCTTACGTTTACCGTGGTCTACGGAAAAGCCTATTCGTTGCAAAGTGGCGAATGGAGAACAAGTTGAATCTCTGGGGTCAATTTGTGTACCTTTTAACGTCGAGGGAAAAGTGAAGGTTATGAATGTACTCGTAGTACCAGCTGTATCGCAGCCACTCATATTAGGTACCGATTTCTGGAAAACTGTTGGTATTGTCCCAGATCTTCGACGTGGTGGTTGGCAGTTTTCTGCGGAACTATATGCGGATTTAAATAATATTTCGGTAATTCAATCACAAACTGAACTCACCGCAGATCAAAATCGGCAATTGAATGATTTGGTGGAGCGTTGCTTTGAGGAAATGGGAGATAAATTGGGTTGTACAACTCTTGTGGAACATGAGATAATAACTGACTCACCCCCAATAAAACAACGGCACTATCCTGTTAATCCTATAATGCAGGCACACATAGACCGCGAATTGAATAAATTGTTGAAAAATGATGTAATCGAGCCATCATCTAGTCCGTGGTCAAGCCCTATGCTCTTGGTCAAAAAGAAGGATTCTTCTTATAGAGTCGCGATCGACTACCGAAAATTGAATAAGGTTACTCAGAAGGACGCTTATCCAATGCCTTTTGTATCTGCCACACTTGATAAACTTAGGGACGCTAGGTATTTGTCTTCCATGGACATAAAAATAGCATATTTTCAGATTCCTATGGCTGAACGCTCTCGGCCAATGACTGCTTTTTATGTGCCAAATAGAGGGCTCTTTCATTTTAAACGTATGCCCATGGGGTTGTCCAACTCTCCGGCTACATTTCAGGGTTTTATCGATTCTGTGTTAGGTCCCGAATTAGAACCTTATGTGTTTGTGTATCTAGACGATATAATTGTGGTAACTCAAACATTTGAAAAGCATATGGAATTTTGCAGGAGGTATTTCGTCGTTTGAAAAATGCTGGTATAACATTGAGTCGGGAGAAGTGTAATTTTTGCCGTTCTGAATTGAAGTATTTGGGTTACGTGGTAGATAAGAATGGTTTGCACGTAGATTCTGATAAAGTCGAAGCTATTCTACGTATTCCAACTCCGAAAAAGGTTAGTGAAGTGAGGAGAATTTTAGGTTTAGCCACGTGGTATAGGCGTTTCATCCCAAATTTTTCAACGGTCGTTGCTCCAATGTCTTCACTTTTGCGTAAAGGAAGAACGTTCGTTTGGGATGACTCATGTGAAAAAGCCCTAAACTCGATTAAAGAAAGTTTGGTTTCTGCACCCGTACTTTGTTGTCCGGATTTTTCGTTACCGTTTTTTGACTGATGCTTCAGACTTCGGCCTAGGAGCAGTGTTGTATCAAACTGATTCTGAGAATAGGGAAAGAGTGGTTTGCTACTTGAGAAGATCTCTCAGTACACAAGAGCGTAAGTATAGCGCTACTGAGAAAGAATGTCTGGCGGTTTTGTTTGCCATAGAAAAATTGCGGTCTTATTTAGAAGGTGTTCACTTCACGGTGGTTACAGATCACTACAGTTTGAAGTGGCTTAATAATATTCAGGATCCTGTCGGTAGAATTGCAAGATGGGCAGTTCGATTACAACAATACTCTTTTGATATTGTGCATCGAAAAGGCAAGGATATATAGTCCCTGATACGCTCTCTCGAAGCGTTCCTGTAGTAGAGGAGATTCGAATTTTCGATCCTCCTATTCCCGATGCTGTATCTGATACTTGGTACTTGGGAATGTTGAAATTCGCTCAGGACAATCCAAAAAAATATCCAAGTTGGAGAGTCGCTGATGGTAGATTGTATAAGCACGTCAGGTCAAAGTTTCCGGAGTTGCAATCAGATGAAGTCAAATGGCGTCTGGTGATTCCCAAGGAGAAACGCCGAATAATTTTGCAGAGGTTTCATGACAATCCTTTGGCTGGCCATGGTGGTGTCAATAAAACTTTGGCACGAATTTCGCAATTATATTATTGGCCTCAGATGAGGGACGATGTAGCAAGATATGTGCGACGCTGTTATGTTTGTTTGCAAACGAAACCTGAACAAAAACGTCCCGCTGGTTTGATGTTGAGTAAGACAACAGCAGTTTCAGAGCCGTGGCAATTATTGAGCACTGATTTAATAGGTCCTCTACCACGAACACCTCGTGGATTCCAATATATTTTATCTGTTTCGGATAGTTTCAGCAAATTTACATTGTTGTTTCCTTTACGTAAGGCTACGGCTGAAAATGTTGTGAAGTCGCTAGAAAATGAGGTAATTTTGATTTTTGGTGTACCTTCCGTTATCATATGTGATAATGGAAAACAACTTAAGGGTAAAGTTTTTTCCGAGTTTGCTAATCGTTACAATATTAGAATCGAATATAATGCAAATTATCACCCCCAAACTAATCCCACAGAAAGAGTGAATAGAGTCACCAAAACTATGTTGACTTCATACGTGGCTGAAAATCAAAAGGATTGGGATAAGTTTTTACCGTTTACTGGTGCTGCAATAAGGTCAGCTCGACATGAAGCAACTGGTTATACCCCAAATTTTATAATGTTTGGAAGAGAGTTGAATTTTCTTCCAGAAAAAAATATGTCCCTTGATGTGAAGAATATAGACATTCAGAGGTCCCGTAATTTAGAAAATCGTACTGTTGGTTTGAAAAGAGTATTTTCCGATGTTACGAAACATCTGAAGAACGCTTATGACAAAAGTAAACGCTACTACAATTTGCGTCGTCGTGCAGATACTTTTAAATTAAAACAAAAGGTCTGGAAACGCAATTATGTGTTGTCTGATGCCTCTAAGCAACTTACTGCAAAATTAGCCAATAAATTTGTTGGTCCTTTTACAATTTTTAAAATTCGGTCTCCTTGGACTTATGAACTGGAGGATTCTTCTGGGAAAAATGTTGGTGTTTGGCATGCCAAGGATCTCAAAGCTCATCCCCCCGATGATGAATAGGGGTCGATTAATTTTATCCATTGTCTGTCTGGTTTATTTCTAATAAGTGTTCTTTGTTTCCTTACAATTTGAGCATTTCCAATTCTATTTTCTTGATGTTCAATGATGAACGAATAATTCTTTTCTCTTTTGAAGGAAAGGGAGGAGTTGTTACGTGTTTCTTTCGAACCACTGTACCGCCGCTGCATTCCCCGCCACGTGACTCCCATTGTATCGGCGCATATCGGTGAATTTCAACGGTCATCATGTTTTCTGAAAAACCGGTGTTGGCTGTTATCACTAACATTTTGTTTCTTGGAATTCTTTGAAAAGTATTTCGATAATTCGATACCTCTAATTGGGATTCTTGCTTTTCTGAAGATTTTTCGAATACAATTGTTCGATCATTATATTTCGTGGGACGAAAATATTGAGAAATATTGTATATTCCTGCAAAGGGATTTCAAACAAGAAATTTTATCGCTGTGGTAAGCCGCCATCATATGGTCATTTTGTGTCAATTCATAATTTGTTTCGTTTCACCCTTTTTTAGCTTCAACGAGATTTATCCCAAGTAGCATTTTTGCGACGGCAACCTCATTATACACCAAAATTAACGTTGTCGTTGGTTTAGAAATCAGTCGTTCTTGAAACGTCGCATTGAAGACCACCTTACAACGTAATCGCGACGTTAAGCATGACTAAAGTTGCACTAGTCATCGCGACGACGTTTAAACAACTACATACAAAGTAGTTATTTTGGGATTATTAACGACGTTCTTATAACGTTTATTAGACAACTTCAGTTTTCTGCAACGTTGTCTCGATTCAGAAACAACGTTGTGGATTCAACTGAAGCAGTTGACTTGAAAACGTTGTCGCGTAGTCATTTCAGCAACCTTCTGATACGATGAAAAATATCGAAAAATTAAACTGATTCATTATATTTGTGTCGATAACTTTCTCAAAATTATGGTATTTGCTAATCCAAATGAAAAATAATTTCGAATAGTTAAGAAGAACATTTTTAGGATAAATCCAGCAAAGATCACGTTTATATTATTTACCTTATATTTTCGTGATATTTCAATTCATAATGACAAGGTATCATCTAAGACAAAATTTTTCATTAATACCTTCATTAATAAGTTAAGATTCATAATATTTCAATATCCACATTATTCGAGTAGGCAACTTCTCTGACGACAAGAACTGAAAGCTTATACATACAAATTGAGGTGCCAGTAGATTCGAAAGATTAAGTTCTCAATATTGTATTGTTGATAATTATTATAATCAATGAATTAGTGTAAGTACTTCCATATTTATTAATTGCCGATTGATTAACTTATCCTTTCTAGAAGTGAATTCATAATATAAATAGTGAGATACTGTTTATTTACCTTTGTTATTTTACGAAGTCTGGTAGTTAACAGAACGAAACCCAGAAAATTTGTTTGGAATCTAATCAACCAACTAAATTATATAAACTGTATTCAATATTTATAAATCAAATACCTGGTTTTCAATATATGAGTAAATGACTATGACTACTTCATGTTATACAGGGTGTTTCATTGGGAAAGGGAAATACTTCACAGGTGCATAGGTGGCACCAAGACGGTTCTAGAGATACCCCATATATTGGGTCTCACTGTCTTCATAGCCGAGATACAGGGTGTTTTATGAATTTTGCCCGTTTATTTCTGAGGCCGTACCAAACGAACCACCCGGTATATTTTCTTCATATTTGGCAAATATATTCCTAATTGAGAGCCCAAACATATCATGCAATAACCGCCTCGAAAATCCAGGCCCGTGTTAACAAAAAATTATGAATCGTTTGAATCCTCGAAACAACACCCTGTACATCGGAATTTTGGAAATCTGTTTTAATATTCGAAAACACCACTAAAAACTAAACTGAGACGTATACTTCAAATTTTCGCGCAGAAAGTTTTATTGCACAAATTTTCAAGGTAAAAGTGAAGTTTTTAGGAACTTGGATACCCGAAAGTGTTTTGAAGTGACTTTAACAATGAATTATCAACAATATTGAATACATAATTATTTCAACATTACTTTGTAATTCATTTCCACATTGGTTTTCCTTTTTATAGCCGTATACTTGAAAATCCAGATCCGGGTTAACTAAAATTATGAATGGTTTGAATCCTCGAAACAACACCCTGTACATCGGAATTTTGAAAATCTGTTTTAATATTCGAAACCACCACTAAAAACTGAACTGAGACGTACACTTCAAATTTTCGCGCAGATAGTTTCAATGCACAAATTTTCAACGTAAAAGAGAAGTTTTTAAGAACTAAGATATCTGAAAGTGGTTTGAAGTGACTTTTAACAATGAATTATCAATAATATTGAATCCATAATTATTTCAACATTACTTTGTAATTCATTTCCACATTAGTTTTCATTTATTGAGAAGTGAGTTGCATCATAACGTATAATATTATGGATTTCAATATTTTGATAATTCATTGTTAAAAGTCACTTCAAACCACTTTCAGGTATCCAAGTTCTAAAAAACTTCACTTTTACGTTGAAAATTTGTGCATTGAAACTATCTGCGCGAAAATTTGAAGTGTACGTCTCAGTTCAGTTTTTAGTGGTATTTTCGAATTTTAAAACAGATTTTCAAAATTCTGATGTACAGGGTGTTGTTTCAAAGATTCAAACGATTTACAATTTTCGTTAACCCGTACCTGGATTTTAAAGTATACAGCTATAAAAAAGAAAACCAATGTGAAAATGAATTGCGGAGTAATGTTGAAATAATTATGGATTCAATATTGTTGATAATTTATTGTTAAAGTCACTTCAAACCACTTTCAGGTATCCAAGTTCCTAAAAACTTCACTTTTACCTTGAAAATTTGTGCAGTAAAACTTTCTGCGCGAAAATTTGAAGGATACGTCTCAGTTTAGTTTTTAGTGGTGTTTTCGAATATTAAAACAGATTTTCAAAATTCCGATGTACAGGGTGTTGTTTCAAGTATTCAAACGATTCATAATTTTTTGTTAACCCGGACCTGGATTTTCGAGGCGGTTATTGCATGATATGTTTGGGCTCTCAATTAGGAACATATTTGCGAAATATGAAGAAAATATACCGGGTGGTTCGTTTGGTACGGCCTCAGGAAGAAACGGGCAAAATTCATAAAACACCCTGTATCTCGGCTATGAAGAGAGTGAGACCCAATAAATGTAGGTATCTCTAGAACCGTCTTGGTGCCACCTATGCACCTGTGAAGTATTTCCCTTTCCCAATGAAACACCCTGTATATTCTGGTTACAAAACATAACAAGCAATATTTCAATTTAAATTACACAATGTTCTCCAAAATTATCAAATTCTTCTGAAACCCAGATCATTGGTAAACATAATATTTGTTAATATTTATGTAGCTCCTTTAATTCATTCTTCCATCCATAGATTAAAGATTCCACTTCTTTTTCAAGTACACAGTGAAATGTGAATGATTTATTATGATACTTCGTAACTGAAGTTCTTCGATAATATTCGATACAGTTCTTCCTCAGGTGCAATATAAAAACCTATCATATTTATTTATCTCTAGTAAAAGTTATTATATGAATGGTTCCATCTGAAAAATAGAAGTAATTTGGTTTGAACATCACCAGTATTTGTGATGAACATTAGTTTCTTACCACGCAGTCAAGGAACATTTTATTTATGTCTTCAACAAAATCGGAAGATTTCAACTTCAATGTTGAGGCTTTAAGAGCCAAGCACACATAAGATCTAAATTGTAATATTTCTCAGAATGTCGGCTGAATAAATATCATCAGAGTTCATATGATCTGAAAAATTGAAATCATATTTCTTCCGAACATTTTCTAGGTACCCATCATTCCCATAATCTGTACATTTACTACTGCGGATTAGTCGCTAATATAGAAACTGCATCTGAAACGTTGGAATTTATTAGAACGGTTTATAATACGTTCAATAATACTTTACCTGGTCAATAGCAATCAGCTCCAAATTTTAAATAAAATGTAAACAAATCATATTGAAATTTCATAACCTCAATTTGACGGGGTAAAACAAATTGACAGCAGTTAAGCTTTGGCCGTGTAGGCAACAAGAGTCGCATTTTGGGTATTATATTGGTTGTCTAGTAACCCAACGTTTAAAATTAGTGCAGTTTTTGGTCAACTAAACTACCAAACTACGCCATATTTTAACAATTGGTCATTGACCTTTGGGATGTAAATGAACGAAAACAAATGATTTTAAAACCTTCAATTAAATTTTCTGCGAGTAATTTTTCTAAATCTCGTTTAGTAAGCGTTTGAACTCATGAAAAACATTGGAAATTTTTTCCTTAATATAACTTTTTATGAATTTTCAATTTTGGATTTTCCAGAAATATCCAATGGATTGTAGGCGCGCTTGTTTATCAGCATGAATCGATAGTATATTCAACAGTAAAGTGGTCTTCGTTGTCGATTTCTGTTGCGATAGAATCGTTTCCACCCTTTAACAAGGGCAATTGGCTATATGCATAAGATAGAAAATAAATCGACATGGCGGTACAAGTTAGAATATTGTGATGGCCACGGTAATTATTTGGTTGAAATATCGTCATATGTGGAATGAACTTCGTTCCCATAGATGTCGCATGTGTGAATAAGTTGCATTAAAGTAAACTTCGCAACGTTTAGACAACGTAAATCTGATAACTGTAGTTGCAGCACGACGTTGTCAAAACCCTAAAATGATTGACCAAACTGGTGCATTTCATGGTTGTGAGAACGTTGTGCAGAGGTCGGCGAAGTCACTCTCACTTCTGAAGGTACAGGAAATATTCGCATATCAGGGTGAATCCAGATTTTGCGACGCCCAGGGAATCGACACCTAAATATTCCCAAGTACAACAGGAGCACGCCGCTAATCACTCAAGGTCGTACTATATTTCTTTTCCTTCCTATTTCATAATTAACACCTTGTAAAACTCTCCTCCCCTATCATCTAGTTTCTCTTTTAATTATTTTTATTCAATAATACGTGATTTTGAACATCTGAATTGAGTCTAAATATTGGAAAGTAATTGTTAAGGTATTTGTTGAAGTGTATTTGAAGTTAAGGGGGCTATACCCCCTAAGTTGTAAAGCGCTTGTGTACACATACGCCCTAAATCTATCTGTTTGGTAAAAGTGTTTCATTACTGGTAAAAGTTCCAGATTTCCTTAATTAGATTTACATCCTAACTTACCCCTAAGTGTAATCAAAATCTGGTGGCGCCCATTTATAATTTTTTTTCTTGATTTATAACTTACCCTGCCCTTCTCCGACTTGAGCTTAGGGACCGCTTAGGGAGAACACTATTAAGTAATTCCAGAGAAAGTAACAGGGCATTACGACAACTATTTCACTATCAAACTAGTTGGTGTTTTTCTAGTAAATAACTTGTTTTATTTGAATACCATTTCTGAAACACGAAAAGTAATAATACCAAGAACCTTGATATTGATTTCATTAATTTTCGAGAAAGTACATACACACTTTTATCCATTGTCAACATTTTCGAGGCAATAATAGAAATTGTCTGTGACAATATTTATAAAATAATTTTCTGTTTTCAGATCCATTCCCAATTCCTGAGGATGTCCTTCAAAGTTCTCTGACAGAAAATCCAACATGTTTTTTCTCGAAGGCAATGGAAGAAGAATTGAAAGTTGAAACCGAAAAAACAGGAGAAAGGCTCAAAATTCTGGACGACTTTGTAGCATCATTATGATGGTAAAAAAAATTTCAATAATAATTTGTAAATATTTCTTATGTATATAGCATTCTTTACGTACTGAATTCAATTTGGAATCTTTCTAGAATTATCCAAATGGAATATTTCTAGAATTATTCAAATTATTTTTTTTTTATTTTGAGAAAAGTCAGTGGCGTGCCACTGACTGCCTATATAATATTTGTGCTATGTTTATTGGGTCGTCACTGGTTAACTTTAACCACCCTGTAACTCAAAATGTGAGACATTTAGAACATATGTTCATATAAAGTTTTTTCTAGAAATGAGCCCAAAAATCAACCCCGAAATTATTGACATTCAATTGGGAAACACCCTGTATGTTCCGTTAAAATGAACTTTTGTAATAACGCAGTTAATATATTTCCCGATAGAAAAAAATTGGGTATGTCAGTAAAATGATTATTCTGACAGAAATTTCAAGTATCGTAAGAAATTCTCGAACTATCAAAATCATTTGAAGTGAATAATTTGTTTTATTTTTATAGAAAGAATATTTTAGAAAACTTGAAATTGAGTTTTTTAAATTAATTCTCGCAACAATACTCCATAATTAATATGTTTTTTTAACAGTTGTCGTCATTCTTGAGGCAACAATAGCAATAATTTTGATGAGTATATTTAAATAATATACGAAATGCGGGATGCGTCAGAGGACGTAGGAACCCCGCGATATATATATTATATATATATATATATATAATGTTATGTTGTTTAAACAAAACAAGATGTGTTTCTTATTCTGAAAACAAGAATTATTTATTCAATACCATCAGTAATCTACATATATCTTAACAAACCTGAAAACAAGAAACTACATTCAATGTTCGTATTCACAACTTTTGACAATAATGAAATTTCAATTTGACAAATATATAAACGCCGACGACTTTGTTCAAAAATGAAAAACACATTAAGAAAGTGTAAGCTTTCTTACATCTTCCCTCCTCGGAATGAAAATTCTAAGAATTTTCAATTTTCGGAATAAGTTTCGTGACATGAAAAAGATTCGATTCTTTTTTCCTATGTCCTGTCTCTATTCTATAAATAGAATTTGAAATTTTCTCGGCAATTTTAAAAGGACCAATCCTTATTTCATCTAACTTTTTATTATTTAATCGGTTTCCATTTTCAACATAAACCAAGTCACCAACTTTGAAGTCATATTCCTTTCTATGTGAATCAAATAATTTTTTGTTATATCGGTGGTATTTTATACTATTCTCCAACGCAGTCTTTCTATCTTCATTTAAAGTATATTTCACTCCTACTTTCAATTCCTCAGGTATCAATGAATTATTGATTCCTTTCAACAAATATTCTGGGCTGAACTTAGTTACCGTATGGATGGTTTTATTGTATTTTTCTATACATTTATGAGCTACTGTTGTCCATGAAGCTCTATTTTCTAATTCATTCAACTCACACCTTATTTTATTAACTAGCGTTTGATTTAACCTCTCGTTTAAACCATTTGAAAATGGAGCATTTACAGCAGTGAATATCAGTGAGATGTCTTTTTCATCTAAAAATTTTTGTATTCTTTTGAATTTATTCCTGGATATTGATCGGTTAAAATTTGTTTTATTTTTCCCTCTTTCAAAACTTTGTTTGTTAATTTTATGAAATCTGAGCTGATTTGTGTTTTTGAAGTTAAAATGAACGCGTATCTTGAAAAGTGATCCACTAATAAATGCAGATATTTTTTTGTTGATCTTCTTCCTCCAAATCCACCAATAGTATCTATAGATACTATTTCAAATGGCTCTTTTGCTGGACCTAGTTGTGAAAGAGTGCCATAGTTATTTCTAATTCTTGTTTTATTTTTTATGCAGGTCTCGCAAGTTGAACAAAGTTTTTTTATATTACTCAAGAAATTTTCTGATGTGTAGTAAGGGGAAAGCATAGATATCATTTGATTAATACCAATATGACCCATGTTGAGGTGTATGTTTTTTAATAGGTTTCTACTGAATTCCTCCGTTAGAATGATTTTTTCTTTTTTGTTTTTCTTCTCGAAAAGAACACCATTTTTTTGTATCACACTCTTATCTCCTATCCTGATATTTTTATTGCTTCTTTGATCCATTATAATATCTTGAAGACTAACAAAATTTACTGTTCTCAATATATTTTCTGCTTCCAATACTGCATTCCTACTTAGACAGTCTGCTTCTACATTGTACTTTCCAGGATTGTATTTTATTTCCATATCGAACTGTGACAGAAAGAGAGTGAGGTCACCTAATTCTTCATCCGGTCTCACTTTTATATTCAGATCCTGTAGTGGTTTATGGTCTGTAAAAACTTTGAATGATCTTCCCATCAACCAATGTTGCCAATAAAGTACTGCTTCTTTAATTGCTAGTGTTTCCAGATATATAGCTTTCTTCTTCTTTTGTGCCTCATTCAACTTTCTTGAGAAGTAGGCGATTGGTTTTTCTTTTTATCCTCATTGGTTGTGGTTGTTTCATAACTGCTCCTATACCTAAAATGCTACCATCTGTATAAATATGTATTGGCAAATTTGGGTCATAAATTGATAACACTGGTTTCGTACACAAGAAATTTTTAAGGTAATCAAATGTTTTTTGGCATTCTTCTGTCCACTCAAATTTTTGACCTTTCCTCAGTAATTGGTGTAGTGGATCAAGGATTATAGCCCTTTTTGGTACATATTCATTGTAAAAATTTACTTTACCCAAAAATTGTCGAACATTTTTCTGATTTTGTGGTGTTGGAAATTCTCTTATAGCCACTAAATTATCATTTATTGGAGTAATTGAATTATACCTGATTTCATGTCCCAAATATTTAACTGAATCCATAGCAAATTTACATTTTGTGAGTTTTAGCCTGAACCCTTCTTTGTTTATTGCTTGGAGTAATTTTTCTATGTGAATCATGTGTTGATCAAATGTCTCAGAAAACACTAAGATATCGTCTATATAATTTCTTGTAAAATCAGATAGTTCGTGTTTTCTGATTATATTCCCTAATATTCTCTGGAATATTGCAGGTGACGTTTTCAAACCAAAGGGCAAGCAGGTCCATTGAAAATGTCCGTCTTGTGTAACAAAGCCTGTTTTTTTTCTATCTTCAATTCGAAGGGGTATTGACCAAAATGCAGAATTTATATCCAATTTTGTGAAAAATTTACAATTTCGAGTTTTTACCAGGATATCTTCAATTCTCGGAAAAGGCTGTGGCTCAGGTACTACAATTTTATTAAGCTCCCTGAAATCTATACATAATCTGCTTTTTCTCTCTTCATCCTTCTTGTACGCTAATGTGACCGGTGCTGCGAACGGACTATAAGATTCCTCAATAAGTTCTCTCTTCAAAAGTTCTGCAATTTGTGATTCGATTTCCCTTTTATCTTCTATAGTACACCTATACGGTCTCTTGCTACAGTATTTCTCTATTTGTAAATCAATTCTTGCCTCATAATCTTTAACTTTTCCTACATCAAATTTATCTTTCGCAAATATCGTTGCGTATTTATCCACTAGATTTTCTAATTTGAGCTTATCTTCTTCGTTCAATTTACCTATCATGGCTTCGAAATTCTTTATTTCAATATCGTCATTGAAATTAATTTCTTGTAAAGAATCAGCTGACTCTATTCTACCATTTCTATCTGAAATAATTGTTGCTTCATTTCTACAGTAACAATTTGGCATATTTTGTTCAATTTCAAGTTTATCATTTTGATTTAATCGGAATCTCCTAATACAGTCGAGACCAATTAGAAAATCATAATTGAAATTATCATCATTTACAATACAAACATTCATAATTGTCTCTATATTCATAATTTTGACTTTCAACCTAACAACTCCACTTGTTTTACTCACACCATTAATCGTTTTCAAAGTTACTTTATTATTTTTATTTGGTTTACAAGATTTCAAATTCAATAATCTCGAATTTATTAAAGATATAGTTGATCCTGTATCATATATTGCTGGAACAGTTATGAAATTATTCAATGTCACTTTGAGTGTGATTAATGGTGTACTATCAAGTTTTTTGGATTTTCAAAATTCTGTATGTCCAAAAGAGAATTATTTTCAATTTTTTTTCCTTGTTCCCTGAACCAACATTTTTCTTCTTTATGAAACCTATTTCCTTTACCTTTATCTTTACATATCTTACATGTTTGTTTGTTTGGAGTATCATTATTTGATAATTCATTCTTAGTAAATTTTTTCTTTACTAAATGGTCCAGTTTACCAATTTCATTGCATAGTTGTTCTGTAGTTTGGACTGTTTCTCTATCTATTTTATCTGCAATGAAGTTCGGCAGCCCAGCAACTATCAAATCAATAAGGGTACCAGTGTCTATCGTTTTTCTAACCTCTAATAATAATTTCTCTTTCTTTATAGCATAATCAACCAAATTACCCATTTTATACTGAAATGAGAGAGCATACCTTACTGGAGACCATCCTTTATTGGCAAAGGTCTCACAAAACATCCTTTTCCATTGCTCCCATTCTGATTTCACTGATAATTTCATAATCATACAATTATACCAATTCAAAGTAGGTTTGTCAAGTAAAAACTTCAGAGCTTCTATTTTCTTCATATCCTCATGAATACCGAGTCTTTCACATTCCTTTTCAAATTCTTCCATCCATTGATTAGTATTCACCACTCTACTGTTGAATTGTTCAACCATGAATTCCCTGGTTAACTGTAACAAATTTTTTTCTTCACATTTCGGTCTATTTCAATCAGTTTTTCTAGAAGTTTAATCATTGGCTCTTCTTTATCCAGTGTCACATCATTCATTTTGTTTTCTTCTTCCACAAATAAATTATTGAACTGTAGGTTTCCATCATCATCAAAATAAGTTTTTTTCATCTGTTCAGTAAGAGTAATCCAGACCTTTCTTGATTGATTTCTTTTTTTAAGGCTATTTTTCACCTTTGTGAATGTTTCAGTTGCTGCTACCAATTCATGATTTTTTGCAATTCGATCTCCATCTATTAAGATGAACCTTCTGTTCTCTAGCGTAGTAATTGAATTAATAACTAGAATATTCTTTTTTCCATCTGCTGTCGCAATGAATTCAAACTCAAATTGAAGCTTTTCCATTTTTCTCATGAACGAGAATGTAGTTTTATAATGTTATGTTGTTTAAACAAAACAAGATGTGTTTCTTATTCTGAAAACAAGTATTATTTATTCAATACCATCAGTAATCTACATATATCTTAACAAACCTGAAAACAAGAAACTACATTCAATGTTCGTATTCACAACTTTTGACAATAATGAAATTTCAATTTGACAAATATATAAACGCCGACGACTTTGTTCAAAAATAAAAACACATTAAGAAAGTGTAAGCTTTCTTACATAATATATAATATATATATATATTTTAATAATATATTTTTTTTTCAGATCCATTTCCGCTTCTGAGGTGTCCTTCAAAGCCCTCTGGCTGAGGAACCAACATGTTTTTTTCCAGGCATGGAAGAAGATCTGAGCGGTGTAACGGACAAAACAAACGAGCGGCTCAAAATTCTGAATGAGTATCTTTATAGACACATTATGATGATGAAAAACAATCATGATTAATCTGTAATACTCCTATGTACATAGCATTATTTACATTCTGAATTTAATTTTAGTTCCCCTAGAACTATCGAATGATGACTTTTTCAATTTGTAAATAATTATTTTAGAAATCAGTGTACATAGCCGAACTTTTTTTTTCTCTTGTTTTTTTTTTCATTTCAGTTCATATGCAATGTGAATTTTCAATGATTTGAATTTCTACTTTTGCTCACAAGAGTGTTTTTTTATATTGCATGTGGACATACTGAAACATATTTTTAAGTTTTTTAAACTATTCAAAATATGATTTTTCTATTTTTAATTTTCACTTCTCGTGTAAATTTGTTCTTGATTTAACTTCATATGAATCTGAACATTTTTGAAATATGTACTTGTTACTTTCTTGTTACTATTTATTGTTATAAAAAAATTTGATATTGTATCCAAACAATATGAAAATGTTTTATTATGTTAGAAATAAAATAAAATATTTTGTTTATGTATGGGTTTACATCTATTTAAATTTTCCCTGCACACACTCAATAAAATTCCGCAATTCAGTTTTGTGATAATTTATCGAAAGTTTTTGCGTTTAAAAAAATTGAAGTTCTTAGTTTGGAAGATGAAATAATGGTTGAATCGTATCACGAATGAAAAATTGATTATTCAAATAACCTCCTTACTGCAGTCATGTATTGATACACAAAAACATAGTTTTCATCCACTAAATTGTAGGCAGAGCGAATAATAATAATTTCTTGAAAATTTCTTCATGAATATGATGTATTTATGTAAATACAAACAAAATACAACACATTGAAATTTTTTGAAAAACTTCTTTCAGGAATATGGAATGTAGGTAGGTATAAATTGATAAGGGCATAAGAAATATTTCTTGAAAACCTATAGAAAAAAATATCAATTCCCATAGGTATTTCATTAAACTCAGAGTGCTAATGGAATTTGAAATCAACATTGGTAACTGACACGTTCTGTTGGAAATTCCTGAGCTATTTAGTTTTTAGAGAATGAGCGAATTTCATAGAAACCCAACTTTCGAAATAACAATGGAGAATCTTATTTAAAGGACAAAACCGAGGTAGAGAACATCAATATATACCAGTGGCCCATCACTGACGCGATGGTAATTTTGAGGGGGCAATTGAGGATATTTGAAAATCTTTTTTTCTGTGGAGTGTAGAGTAATCAAAAGCACAATTTAAAATTATTTCCATATATACATATAATACAAAGGTTCAGACCAAAGTTATTCTTTTTTAAAATGGGACACCCTATATATGACTTCAGAAAAGGAGAGGCAAGCTCAAATTATGATGAGTTTCTTCAGATCACTTTGTACATTTAATGCACCATTTACGAGAAAATCGCGAAAAATTCAAAATACGGGGTAATTTGAATGGTAATTTATGGTGCAACCAGTACGCAAGCCATATCAACAATGTTTTTTTGAGTACAAGTACACATAGAAGCTAGTCACATAAAGAGAAAAATTGAACTCTGGAATATTCAGAGTGATCATAATTAATTCCTCAAAACTTGTTTTCACGAATAATAGTGAGAAACTCTCTCCTTCAAATAGCACGCCCGTTATTTTTTCATCTCGTTGAACGCAAAAATTAAATTCGAACTTTTTTCATAATGTTTTCCCATACCTAAACCTGTTAGTTTTCCAGCATTTTCAATTTTCATTCAAAAACTATAAACAACAATTTAGTGTAGTGATAATCATAGAAATTAATTTATTATGAGTGATTTGACAGTTTGCAGAATGAACCTCAGAGAATTAATTAAATAATCAAATGCCCTGTTCAATGTTTATAAAATTGAAAATCGAGAATTTCTGAAACTATGGGATTTAGGTATAAAAAATTCATGAAAAATTTCGAATTAATTTTGCACTTAACGAGATGAAGAAAACCGGGCGTGTCATTTGAAATAAGAAAGTTTTTGACCATTATTCGTGATAGATGTTTGAGAATTGATTATGATCACTCTGTACTAATCAAAAAAATATTTCTGCATCGCATGCGTACCTGGTTCTTTCAAAAATCACTATTCAAAATGACTCGATAGATTTTTCGCGGTTTTTTCGTAAATGGTGCATTAAATGTA